>QVNV01007225.1:0-76303 GCA_014825455.1 Pseudomyrmex pallidus | reverse complement strand
TGTTACAAGTACGTTTTCGCGCAATTTCTCTCTCTTTCTCTCAATGTCTCGAGTTAAAAACCGTTTAATGTCTCCGCAAAGCGCAATGTGGAGACATAATAAAATAACAAAGAGAACCGAGGTATAATAAAGGCGCCGCGGGCGGCGCGTGTGTCGGATGCAATTTACGACGATAGCGAAAACTTGAACGAGAACGTTTCGATAACTGTCTCTGCGAGAAATATCCGCATAAACACTCGCGTTGTGCGTACGTACGTCTCTCTGTGTATGCAAGTTCCATGTGTGTGCATGCGTGCGTGCGTGCGTGCGTGCGTGCGACGATTGCGTAACGACCGATCCCTGGACCGAGAGAAGGAATAAACCTACGTATATAAATAGGACGACACTTGTACATCTGTGTGATACCAAAGAACATTGAATTAAAAGTGTAATAATTGCGTGTACATATAACAGGTGCGGGAGAGGAAAAAGTTTGCAGGTACACGTGTTGTTCTCTATGCGCCTATCTTCGTGTGTTTTCGCCGTGTCAAGATGTGTGTGTGTGTGTGTATGTGTAACTTCTTGGATGTTGTAAGATGATTAAAGCACCGAGCTGTACCGACGAATAGCTAGATTACATGGTTAACTGGGTGGTTTCTATCAATTTGTCGTCCCTTTCCGGATTAAAGTCTCTCAGCTACGAGACACCGAGAGAAGGTGGAGGAAAAGGAAGGGGAGAAAATATAACTGGCGGTTTCAATAACCTCGGTTAAATCTAACCGCAGCTTTAAGTTATTGCTTGTCGCAAGCTATTCTGTATTTAACGCGCTTCCGTGTAAATTTTTTTTATCTCACTTCTCATCGAACAAAAGACGTCCAACACAACCTTCGTCATTAGGCGAATCAAATCACGAGAAATCGGATCTTCGCTTCTGAGAAGAATCAGCGTTTTAACTACAGAGACAGAGAGAGAGAGAGAGAGAGAGTTTAAACTTAAAGCAGATTCTGAAAATAAAGCGGATATAAGAGATGATTAATCGGTGTTAATTCGAAAAACACGAAGATACTTCGGGCGAGAAAAGGGGGAGAGGAGATCGCGCTTTAAAGAGGAGCCATACTGTTAGATGAACACGATGATACACGTACTGATATATATATATATATATGTTCTTGTTACCTATCGCTAATATTTACAAAAAGCGCTTGCGCGCGAGTCGCATGCGTCAGTTAAAGCTTCCCTTGCAAGTCCAACAAACAACCCCCGTGCTATCCGGGACCAATTGGAAAAGTATTGCTCGTGTTCAATCCTCGTGTGAAATCACCGACGGTGAAACAACCGAGATTTCACCGTCTGACAAAGATGTTTTCTAACTAAGTACCCGTTTATAAACGCGAGATATATGTATATTTCGCGCGCGTCACAAACATAAGACAAGAGTGTAAGAAATTGTTGTGCAATTAGTTTTTTCGCGTTATACTTCACTTTTTTTTTCTTTTTTAATATAATCGTCGTGAAACGGCTCAACCTTCCGGCGAAACTGTAATCGCTTCGCAGCACACAGTAACACGTCGAGGAATGTGATTTTTTTTTTTTTTTCACTTTTGTTATTTCACGCAAACTGTGCACGTGCGTTAAAAGATTGGATAATAAATTTGTTGGTTTGTATTAAGTGAGTGAAGAAAAATATTCTCGTTTTTCTCAATTGAGAACCGCTTCATCGTCGCGCCGACGAGCGTTTGACGGAAGGTTGAATTCGATCTCACGATAAGATTATTTTTGTGTGTGAGAAATGTGGACACCCCTTTTATTGTAACCTACGCTGATGTGCCCACGCTCTTATTGACACAACCTTTAATATCGCGAGCTACCGATCGATATCGCATTATCTAACGGAAACAAATGGTCGAGATATATGTATACTCTAGTATATATATATACACACACACACACTCGCATATACATATATACCGTGTCAAGAAAAATGATAAAATTTCTTATCAAACAAGAACAATTTTTGATTGATCCAGTTGATCTTTTTCTCTCTCTCTTTCTCTTTCTCTTTTTTTCTTCGTAAAGAATTGATAATAAAACTCATTAATATTTGTACATATAAATTCATTATATGAATTTAATTCATTATATGAATCTAATATAATACGACGTTATAATGTTATAACTTAACAAATATATTATATACATTGTAAACTCTGTCATTCCCTAAAAATTTCATCACACGCAGCTTATTTCTACAGAAAATCAGAATACGTTAATGCCTCAAATCTTTATGCGACTTCGTCGTGAGTAAAATTTCAGCGAATGATAAAAAGTTCCGAGAAAAAAAAAATATATTTACGTTAAGAAAAAATATCTATCGACAAAATATATTTTATATGTAGATATATTTGATTAAGTTTTATGAGAATTTCTCGCACTACAACGTAACAGAAAAAGATAATAATAAATAGACGGATGGATGATACTTGATTATTTCACACGATCGATGCGTACGATCGAGACGGCGACAAGCTTTCACGCACACTATCGCAGTGCGGCTTCGCTCAGAAGGACATTTTAATCTCAATCGAGATCAGCCATCTTTCTTTCATATTTCTCCCCTTCCCTCTGAACTTTCTACCGCACATATTGTCTCTTGTAAAATCTCTCGAATGATAAACTATAAAAAAAATTAGCACTCGCGATATTTGTTGAATTCGAGAGAGTCGCACGATCATTATGACAAAAGTTAGAATTTCCTCGAGTACGCGGCAACCAAGTTTCAAACGAAGTTAATCGCGAGACGAGCTCGCGTGACGTTATTAAAAGATATCTTGACGTCTCATCTTCCTTTACATACGTTTTATCTAATTCCGAAGATAGAAAATTACGCGCAGTAGAGAAGAGACACGAGCCGTGGTGTTTGCTCACTCCCGGGTGGATTATAATTTGGAATATCAATATTGAACTTGGATCAATTGTCAGAAAGAGATCGAAAGTATGGTATATAGCGGTAAAAGGCTCACCGCGGTGTACCGCGTAATTGCCAAAGGTAAATAGAGCCCAAAGGACAAAAAGTCAGAGACAGAAAGCGAAAGAGAGAGAGAGAGAGAGAAAAACGAATTAAATTTCATCCTCCGATATCACAAACATACCCTATTGGCCTTTTCTGCGCGAAACAAATGCGAATTCTCGTTAAATTTCGAGGCAAGGTAAAGGTGACGTAAGAGTCGGTTGCATAAGAGTCAACATTTTCCGCGAGTAAAAGCAAGTTCCGCGTCCGCTGCTTGTCCGTGAATTGAAAAGCGCGATAGCGAATCTATCTACGAAGGTGCTCGAGATCGTTATTGACCGTGCGATTGATATCTCGAAAATACAAGCACTCTCGATAGATATCGATGGATAATTGTGGTTTGTCGCGAGTAAAACTTTGTTGTTGGAAAAACAAAGATTGCTCGCGATTCGATGAATGAAAAGACTGACGAAACACGCACACAACAATTCCTTCTAAAAAAAAAAAAAAATACTGTTGCATAAGACGTGTTATTTGTGTTTCGTTTGTCTCAAAGCAGAAAATAAACAAATTTTGCGGCTCAGAAATACTAGAGATTCAAGTACTTAAAATCCTGAAATCGCGCGCGTGTCTTCGCAATACGCGATATTTTTGTAATCGACTATAGTAATAAATATAACAATCGAACGAGAATCAATTATAATTGGAATATGTACGCGTGTAATTCGTCTTCGACGCGAATAGCTTGGAATATTTAAAGAAGAAATACGTTTAGAAAAGTTCGTGTCGTATTTATAATAGCGCGATTGTTGCGAATTCACGGCAATTATAGAATCACAGCGGAGAATTCTCTCGCGACGTCGCATCAATTAAAGCGACTTGAGAACAATATAAGATCTATCTCGGTTACATAAAACTAAAGAAGCGCATGAGAAGAAATGCGCATCAATTGATCTATAAATGAAGCGAATAATTCGCATCTGTTTATTCGAAAAGAATGATCGTGGAAATATCGAAGGAAGGTTATCTCTCGTAATATTATTACGTTACGCGGAAAGTGTGTGTGTGTGTGTGTTTGTTATGTGTGTGTGTGTGTATTGCGGCTCGGGGCTTTATTGTTCTCAGCACTTCAATTATTCGCTGGACACGCGCGTACTTGCAGAGCGTGCGAGCACAATTGCACACCGCGTCGTCCAAGATCTCGTTATCTCAAAATCTCGTCACGAAGCGCCGCGCCAAGTACTTCACTTATTTTACCGCGAGAGAGTCGCACTCTCTCTCTCTCTCTTTCTTTCTCCCTCTCATTTTCTCACTCTCATTCTAATTCCTTTGTAACATCGCGGCCGTGTACATTCGTGTGTACGTACGTAATATACAGAAGTAGGCAGAGGAAAATATATGCGCTCGCCTGATGCAAACAGGAAGGAACACACGAGTCTCTACTTCTCCTCCCCCTCCTCTTCGATCTCTATCGTCATTCGTGAAATTGCACTCGCACGTGTGCAACGGATGCACCACCCTGATCTAATTCTTTTTGCATAATTTCGTACTAATTAAGTGATCATTTCGCAGCGAGCTTAATGACGTTGAATTTTCACATCGATCGCGCAACCAGACCGTAAATTGCGACTAATGCGGAAAAAAAAGTTTCGCTTATTACACGAGCAGCAAGAAAAATGTGCAAACCCTATCTGAATTTGTTTTCTCTTTATTTCACTAACAAAATGTTTTGTTGACAAAGTCCACAAATTCCAGGCTTGGCCAAATTTTTCTTGCTGGCTGTGTAACAATGAACTAATCTTCCTGCTGTTCCAACAAAAATAATTTTTCGCGCGATTTTTTCTGGCAGACTTTTTTCCTTTTAGCACGCGAAGAGATGACACTCGTGTAAACATCATCATTTATTATCATCGTAATCGTGTACGTCACCGCAAAGTCTGCGTTTACGCAATTGAATGATCTATTCCGACACCGACTGCGTTATCAGTCCAGTGGTTTTTCTTTTCACGTAACGCGAAATGTAGAATACATTTCGCGCAACATGTGTCGAATACGTGTGTTTTCGAAACGTTCAAATATGAACTTGGAGGGAAAAACTCGCGCAGTGACGCAACACATTCAACGTGTTCGTTCCTCATCGCGAATGCTAAAAAGGATGTAAAAGTTTCGTAACGTCGTTGCACTTACGTGCCGCATTTCCTCCGCATTGTCCGCGCGCGTATTAGCCCATCGCCGGCTGAATCGATTCCCGGCCAGCAACGTCGCGCTGCTGGCATGTGCCCAATCCAATTCTGAACGACCGTTTTACTCATTAACGAAACTTCGTCTACTGACGTTGACGTCAACGCGCGAAAGTGTTTTGCGTCGCTGTCTTCGAAAGCCGGACTCCGATCCCGGTGAGAGAGAGAGAAAGAAAGATGATCGTTCGCGCGTGGCTAACGCAATCCTTGTAAGCGCGGCCACCGTCGTCATTCCAATCGAGTAATTTTTACGTTCGTTCACGAGCTTCGTTAGCACCTGCGACGGCCTTATTAAATTCGCATTTGCTTTCCACCGTGTCCTACATAATCGCGATTTTTTTTTCGATGTGTCACGGTTATCTTGTTGCAGAGATCACTGATCAAAGTTGCGCCTTGATTTCTCCTCGGTTTACGCGAGTGATTGATAAATCTTTAAGTTGAAAGGGGGGTGGTGTAGCAGCACGGAGATATTTAAAATCTCGTTGATTCTATCACACATTGAGAAAAACCGTTAATATACAAATTACTCTTGGAATTCCGGTAGCTTGTTTCTCTCTCTCTTCCTCTCCTCCTCACTCTCTCTCTCTTCATTTCTCTTTGTCTTAATATTGGTGTTGCGATAAAGATAATCTTCTGTCAACTGTAATGCCGGTATCATTTGTGTGTCTCAAATCCCTGTGTGTTACTCCGCGCACAACAATTGGAAATGGCGAGTCTGTGTAATGCGTGTGCTGCACGTGCAACGCGTATCACGTTGCAGAATTTGACATCTAATCTCCCAAGTTAATACCAGATAACAAGAAACACGTGCGGATATGGTGTTGTTACGCGAGCACGGGATAAAATCCGTTTCCGCGTGTATATTGGAACCCACAGCTGATCGCAAAGCTCTGACGTAACACACACACACACACACACACACACACACACACACACATATATATGTAGATATACAGTCCGGATCTGCTCGCGATCCGAATTTATATGTTACGCGGAAATGTGTCTCTTTCTTATAATATAAACTTTGACGCGCGAAATTTTCATCTCGCGAATATAAACAATCAACGTCCCTCTCTTCCAACTGGCCCGTCATCGGCGAATCTCGGCGGAAAACATGTGTCTAAACATTATTTTAAATTAAACTTTACACATGTGTCTTTGTGCGTGTGTGCGCGCATGTGTGTATACGTTAACGATATAAATACGGATCGCAGCGAGTGCACTCGTTTTTTTCTCTTTCGCACGCACGCGCGCACACACACACACACGCGCGCGCACTACGAATAGATGAGATAAAAGACAAGTAACAGTAGACAACAAACGATACACGATACGAAAACTCGCTTGATGATACGGTGTTTCCTTCACTATTTGAGTGTCGTGTTTGCGATGCGAAGAAAAATGATGAAAGGGGGAGGAGACAGGACTGTACCAAAGACGATGCCGCGTACAAGATAGAACCGTGAGGGGGGAGGAAACGTTTGCAAAAAAAACGAAAGACTAATATGTACAAGGTAACTTGGGTATGGTGACTTTCCGACGCTGATAACACGTTAGTCATTGGGAACGAACTTTACACATGGCCTTCTTCGTAAATCGGATCATATAAAGCTATTTTGAATAAGTGAAGAGAGTGGCAAAAAGACACGCACGCACACACACACGCACACACATATATTATATGTAGTATACAGCTGTATATTCTTATTTACGTTTCAATGAGTTGATTTAACTGGCTGAAAAAAAAAGAGAGATTTCTCCATGTAAAAAGTGATGCTGGCGTGTGCGACATCTCTGCTACATACATATGTAACAACCCAAAAAAATCACTGCGTAAAAAAAAAAAAAAAAAAAAAAAAAAAAAAAACCGCGTCACTCATCATCCGTGTGCCACACGTTTCTACTCATCCTTATCGCTCTCGTGTATATCGCGAGTTCAATCGCGAGAAGCAACAAAGCGCGCGCGCGGATTTGCCACGTGCCGTTTCGTGCGTCCTTCTCTTGTCTACAACCGCCCCTCTCTCAGAAATAAAGTACTACCCCCTTCCTTCTGGTTTCTCCCTCGCGGGCACACAAAAAAAGAAAAAGAAAAAAATTACCTCGCTCCGTTTCGCGTTATCGAGAGCTATTGTTACACGAATGCGCGCGCGCGCGCGCGCCGGCACACACATACCTTTCTCTCTTTTGCTCTTTTTTTTCTCTTCCACTCTTTTTTCGCTTTCTCTCCCGCTCTCTCTCTCTCTCTCTCATTCTCTCTTTTCCGAATGAACCATCAACGTGACGACGACGTTAACAACGCCGGTGACGAGGAAACGCCGTGTCACGTCGGCCCGAGGAGCAATCATGACAACGTGTACACGACATGCGTGTCCACCTCCTGATGCGAGCAACTTGCCGAGCCGGTGTCGCGTTCAAAACTCGGCGAACTCCTTGGCGCACTTCTCCGTCAACGAGATCCTCAGAGTTTCCTCTTCGTAATCGTCGAAATTGCTGGTGTCGCCTGGTCCCTTGCAACGCGGTATGAAGGGCGCTTCTATTCGCTTCTGGAAGACGGCTATCCAGTCGGTGCTGGCGAACCACTTGTGGCCCTTGATGTCGTTCACGCCTGCCTTGAGGTTGCCGTACCTTTTGGTGAGATCGACTTGCAGCAAGTTGCGCAGCAAATCCTTCAGATCGGAGCCGAAGTGCGATGGAAAGCGCGGCTTGCCGCTCACAATTTTCTCGTAGATCTGAATCGGCTGGTCGGCGAAGAACGGCGGATATCCCGCGGCCATCTCGTAGACCAGCACGCCCAGAGCCCACCAGTCCACCGCCTTGTTGTAACCCTTGCTGAGAATGATCTCGGGCGCCAGATATTCAGGCGTGCCGCACAGGGTCCACGTCCGACCTTGCACTCTTTTGGCGAAGCCGAAGTCGGTGACCTTGAGATAACCCTGCGAATCGATCAGCAGGTTCTCCGGCTTCAGGTCCCGGTAGATCAGATCGAGATAATGTAGATATTCGAAAGCGAGGACGATCTGTGCCGCGTAAAAGCGCGAGTGAGGCTCTGAGAAGCGACCGACCTTGCGCAAATGGCTGAACATCTCGCCGCCGGGTACGTATTCAAGTACCATGTACAGATAAGAGTTGTCCTTGAAGTGAAAACGCAACGATACGAGGAACGGGAAACTGATAGCCTGTAATATCCTCTTCTCGTTGAGCGTATGCTCCACCTGTTTCAGCTTGACGACCTTCTGCTTATCGAGAATCTTCATCGCGTAATACTCCTTGGTGGGCTTGTGCTGAACGATCATCACGCGACCGAACGAGCCGGTGCCCAGAGTCTTGATGCGCTCGAAGTCGTCCAGTCCGGCGGTGTTGGTCGGATTTTTCTTCCATTTGTCCTCGAATTCCTTCTTCGCCTTGTCGAGAAACTCCTTGACGCTCTCGGCGGCGTCGACCTTCTTGTTAGCGGTCGCGGCATTGTTGCCCATCTTAGCTGCCGCGCTGGTGCCCACGCCTGCCAGCGCAGCTCCACGTGCGAAATGGTCCAGAGGACTGCTACGTCTTCGTCGTCGTGTGTCCTCCGCCGAGCCCGCCGAGGCTCCGTCAAACTTCGATGCTCTCAGAATGTTTGCTGCTACCTTCGTACGAGCGCTGTTGATAGCCAGACGTCCCTTCGTGTCGCGCCAAGTCCCGATGCCAACAATAACGACGACGACGGCGACGACGGCGACGACGACGGTGGTCTCTGCGTCGCGTTACTGTCCGTGTTCCCGAGACTAGGTCCTTCAGGATGATCTCGCGAGCACCGCGAGAAGAGGAACGACCAAGAATTTATCGTAATCGTGAAAAAACGAGACGCACACTCGTGCGAGTATCACACTCTCGGTAGAAAAACAGGCCACGCACATACACACACATACACACACGCAGGGGAGAAGGCGCGCGCGCGAGCGCGACGCGAGAGAGGGCACCCTCCCGGTGCAACTTTGGAGTCCGTTTTCTCTCTCTCTCTCACTCTCTCTTACGGCTTCCTTCCCTGCTGTCGTCGCCGACAGTACGTGCAATCGCGGCACGAACAACGCTGGCCCGCAACGACCGAGAGAGAGCCAGAGGAGACGAGGAAGAAGAGACCCGTCCTTCGATGAGAGGCTGCCGACTCCCGGAGATTTGGCGTGTCGTAAAAAAATGGGTCAGCAGCGATCCTCGTCCGCGGCTCGCGCCATCTTCCTTGTCAATTGTACCAGTCCGTCGTTGTGTCGTCCGACGGCGGCGACGGCGGCGGCGACGACGACGACGATGATGATGATGCCGTATCGCTTTCTCTGTCTCACCCGTTCGCGCACTTTGTGTAACCCTCACAATGTCCGTTCTGTCCGGACTGCTCCGTTTCGAGCGCACCGCAAATCAATGTGTTTCACTCACCTGTTCCGTGTCCCCTCACTTGAAAAACACACAGCAACGGAATATCACTGGTCGTGTTCAGCAGGGTCCACTTTTTCCAACGATGGAAAATTCACACTAACTTATACGATCGTCTCCTCTCTCCTTCTCGAACGACACTGAGCGACGGCGACGACGACGACGTCTCGATCGCGTTCGTTTGCTTTCTTTTTTTTTATTCGCCAATTCTCCGTTCTTGCAGTTGTATTTTCAATCGTCGCGAATAAAAAGCAAAGACAGTTGTGCGCGAGGCGAACTGGTCGGCAAAGAGAGTGACGTCTACTCGAGCGAGGAACTCAGTCGCGACACTCGCACCTCGCTTTAATTTCACTCCGACACGGAATTATAAATCGAACAACGATACTCGCGCACGCGAGTCGATACTCGGTGTGTGTGTTCGTCGCTCTCTCACAACGAATGTGTAATCGTTTCGCGTTCTTCTCGGACGTCGCGTCGCACCACGGAGGTGCACGGCGCTATAAACACCGCTCTCGCACGGCGCTTCAAGTGTATGATTGTCGTCGGCTCCCTCGGCACGCGTCGTCGGCAACGAACGACGGCGATGACGTCGGCGGAGACGGCGGCTTATGGGTACGATCGTGCCTAAAGATGGCGACGCGACTCCTTCTCCGCTCGTTCGTCCAGGAGATTTTTCGCACGAGTGCGAAAGTGACGAGGTGCCGCTCCGGGAAGCGAGAGAGCTACTGTACGCTCTCGGGTCAGCTGTTATTTCCCGGCACTACCGAGAGATGTAGCGCCGCACGTACGGCCAAGAGTTGGCAGATGCTGCCGTTCGCGATCGCGCCCGAAACTAACTTGCCGGGGACAAACAACATTGGAGCGCGCACAAAAATACGAAACGTCGGTGTGTTTTGCGCTTGAAAGATCGTTCAGATAAAACAGTTTCTCACATTGCTACGTACATTTTATTTACATATCTATTTTAGTTCAGTTTATATAAAATTGACACAAATTTGCGTCGTACTATTTTCGTGTTCCATCGATTGGTCGCAAATCAATGGAACACGTGCGTTAACATTATACGAAAAAGATTGAAAACAAAACAACAAATAGAAACGCATGTGTTCGAATAAATCCTAGTGAGTGTTTGTTTCGTTTTATTTCTTTTTCGTTGCTGTGCATATTCGTTTTATTGACGCCGCGCGAGCTTTTATTATAATGGCGCATGTTACGCGCGCAAAAGTTAATATTAGCCTTATATTTGTTGACTCCCCGTTCCGATAACGCTATATCAGAGCGTGTTTTTTTTTATCCACCAAGTGAAGAGAGGAAGATATCTAAAACTGTTTTTTACAACAAGACGATGCGCGTAGAACAGCGTACGATCGCGCTTGTGTAGACCTTGTTCATATTTCTTTTTTAATATTTCCTTCCTTCTTCGAACACGAGAGATAATGTCGTTCTTAGAGTCGCGGGTTCCAGAGATGTTTCGAACCGACCCTGAGCTCGCGCGCGCGACGACGACTCCACGCGAAGACGATTGTGTCACGTTTCTTTAATACCGCGAGGACAACGTATCTCTTTCTCTCTCCCTCTCTCGAGTCTACCGAAAAACATATCGCACCGTGTCGTCAAGGTTGCTTTTGAAATTTGGAAGCGCTGAGATCACACACAACATGCGTGTAAGACGCATACACGCAGACCGCGACCGCGCGCGGATCTTATCCTCTCTCCCGAACAATATCGCGTCGTGTTCTCGCGAATCTCGATTTATCTCGCTCGGGAAACGAGGCAGGACTTTCGAGAAGAGCGTATATAAGTACAAACGCGCGTGTGTGGATGATTATCGCGCGCAATCTGACGCCGTGCCCGATAAGTCGCGTTACGCGCGTCGCGATAAGAATTCTCTTTCCTCCGTGCAGAGAGATCTCTCAAGTATAGGTACACAATATGTTTCAGCGCGCGGAGAGAATTTTTTTTCCGTTTCCACGTTACTTATTCTGTTGTTGTGACACTCGAGTTTTTTTTTTTTTTTTTATTTACTTTGGTTGTTTGCGTTTTATAAACGCGAAGAATTTATACGATGTGCTAATAGAAGAGCGGGACAACTTGGCAGTTGGTACGCGCACCAGCGGTTTCGTCGCTTCTTCAAAAGTTGTCCCATGCGGATAAATTTTCGAGATAAACCCGCGCACAAAATTTCGATTGCACACAACATTCGTTCTTCTTTAATGAAAAAAAAAGAAAAATCTAAACACGTTATCGTGTAGACTTTCTCATCGACATCTTCTGTCACTGTTTTCCTCGTGCGCTTAATTTAAACTCTCAATTATAAAAGATATAAACTTTCCTCGCGCCGCAGCCTCGTGTCGAAATCAGGCTCCTCGCGAGAAAGAGCATTTTCCTATCGCAATAGTCGCACTTTATCGAATCGAGAATGAGAGAAAGGTCGAACGAGTCAACCGACACGCGCGAACGAAATTAAAACGAAGTTAAAAAAAAAAAAAAACGCTAAAAGCCCCGACTTTGCGCGATTATTTTTTGCGCGAAACCGACGCGGTGCAGTCTCGCACTACGGCGGAGCTCTCTCGTGAAAAACTTTCGTTTCGCGTGGGATTCGGAGATAAGACAGATTGACCATTGTGCGAACGAAATCGGTCGGTTTAATCCGAGCCACGTGTTTGAAAGCCGGGTGTGCGGGAGACTAACGTACTATGCGTGTGCATTTATACGTTAAGAGTCTTTCATTTACATACACGACATTTCTTTCATAACTCGAACCTCACGCGATTCCTCTCGCTTTCCCGGCGATCTCTTTGCAGATTTTACAGTGACACGTGAAAAAATTAATACGCGTATCGAAAAAGCGACGTCGAATAAGTCGCGTCTTCGCGCGCAAAACCTTACAAATGTTGTCGCCGCTACAAAAGCGTCGTGGTCAGAGGATAACAGTCGGAACTTGTTGCTGTCAGTCACGTCGACGGGGAAACCGGTTCGAAAGCCTCTCTCTTTCTCTCTGTGTTTCTTTCTCTCTCGGTGAGGCCGGTGTTCTCGAGCCGAATAAATGTGAGAAGTCGCGCGATGAACGTTGTTCGAAAGGCTTAGGCGTCGTGAAGAGAAAAACGTCGCGGATGAGATGTTTCGGCGGAGAGGAGCGATGGCGACATCGTCGTCGTCGTCGTCGTCATTTGCCAACGTCGGAAACAACGACGGCGTTGAGCTATTAATAATGATCGGCCGGGTATCGCGGTATCGAACCGTGGTAGGTAGATGTACGGAAGGTTGAACACCCGCTGACCTGTGATAATCCTTTGCCGATTAGTTCCCAACTGTAGACAGAGGCGGCGCGGTTTTAGAAACGGTCGACCGACGGGAAAGCGCGTCCCTAGGAGAGACGCGCAAAGAGACGCGGGGAGGCCTCGGACCCGGGGGGTGATGAGGGTTCGTAGGGGGAGGAGGGACGTACGAACCGGTTGCTCGCGAGTTTAAAAAGGTGCGACCGGGTCAGGCCAGAAACTCTCGAATGCGCACGGGCATTTTCGTATGTAGCGTTGCCGCATATAAATGTCAAATTGGATGATAAAAAACAAGCAAAAAGTATCCGTAGCGCAAGTTAAAACGTCTACGCGTAGACTATTTGAACAAGCGACCAATTGTTCACGACCGCGATGTAGATCTTTAAACGAGAGAGTTAACGGAGAGAATCGGATGTATTTAATATCTTGGAAACGTATTATATTGTGACTTGAGAGGGGCACAAAAATATACACATAAAGATTCTTTCATAAAATGAAGGAATACTCAAGAAAGTTTGTAATCACATGTCGCAAGGACAGCGTCCCATAATTTGCATGTATTACCGCTGCCGGTTTGCACCGCTCCGATTATATCGCTATACGATGAGACACACAAGGGACCTGTGGGAGTTCGGATCGCGCTGTTTAGGATTATAAACCCTGGTTTGATTCTCTACCCCACAGGATGCGCGCGTCCACGCGCGCTCTCTATTGATTCCATGACCCGAAGCGGCGAGGCAATTTGTCGAAGGGAAGCGCACGCTAGTTTCTTACGTAAAACGTCTCGTAAAGAAGAGACGTACAATTCGGTCTATCAGCCAAGTCGATATGACAATTCTGCGATCACAACGCAATCAGAATCGAAGTTATTTCCGTGTGATAACAATATCGTAACGTATCGATGATGCATAAATATTAAAACGTGTAAAAATTTTCATCGACAAAAAAAAACGCTCTCGTGTCTAAAGGTAACCACCGCACCTCCACACATTTCTGTGCTCTACATACAAATTATTTAATAAGTTTCTTCACGCTCCGCGCGCGCTTTCACGCGAACTTTTTCACGGATTGTGTCGCGAAAATGCAATATATATGCGCGCCGCGCATATCCTTGGGGTGATATTTATTTGGGGCGCTATTAATAAGCGTATTCGTATGTAGGTCCCACTGGAAATACATGTCGACCGCCGCCAGTGTATTTCCATTTCTAATTTGGTTCCGTATCTTTCCGTCCTCCTCCCTCTCTCTCTCTCTCTCTCTTTCTTTCTCTCTCTATCTATCTCTTTCTCTCTCTCTCTCTTTATGTAGCATATAAACGCGGAGTTACCGCGTCTCGGAAACCTAGACCCGAAACTGCATAGTGAAGTGCACCTTAATAAGAGCGACACCGCTTGCTGAAGCGGGAATTCAGTCCAGAGCGAAATGAAAATTTAGATGCGCGTCGCTATCTTTAGCGGTCCCGCAACACACTGCAAAAGCCACACCGGTGAAATATAGATTACTGCCGTGTCGGAATAGACCCGCGCCCGTGGCAAACACATCCACTGACCCAGTAAACACAAGCTCTTATCGTGTGTATCCGACTCGAATGAGCCGACCATTGCGAAGAAGTCGTGTGTATATATATATCGACAGGCAAATTATCCTTATTTTATTCGGCGTCGTTAATTCATCCCGATAATTTAGCCGCGCGAGCAATTACGTAAGTGCCCCGAAAAGAGAGAAATTTATATTAAGCCGCCGTTGCGAATTTCGGTCTCGTTGGAAGTGTGTGGGAGACGAGCAAAAAGAGAGACAGAGAGGGAAGAAAGAGAAAGCAAATAAGAGGGAGAAAGCAAAGAAGTGAGAGAACAAATATTTCGCTCTCACACGAGCGCATGTGTTCATTGAAACGTTGCTTTCCCTCGTGAAAGTTCAGCTCCGAAAACTCCAAGCAAATTTTGACAAGGGGGTGCGCACATCTGAAAGGTTTTTCGTCGAAAGATACTCGGAAGGAGGCATCTGGCCACCTCACCTGCACACGACAGCTGCTGTTCGCTCTGGTTATCTTCGTGCTTACGTGAACTGCCGGCACGTGTGCCAGAACAAAAAATGTATTTACGGAACGGCTGTTGCAAGTGTGGCCTGTGTGCGTGCTCCGAGTGATGATTGCTAAATTACTTAACGCGAGCATATGTTTTTGCGATCCTTGAAAAAATCTTTGTCGAGGAAAAATATTCCTTTTTTCTTTCAACATAAAATGCAAACCTTTTCTAATACATCTCTCAACGTAATTTTTTTTTTTATATGTAAGAAATAAATTTAAACAACGTCTGTATTTCATTTAATCATCACGAAGCTAAAACCTCACCGACGATCAATGCGCGGTTTCTCTTTGTGAAACACAAATAACCGATAACACAATTAGTTGACCTTTTGTTTAATAATATCACATGCACATTTTTTTAAGCAAAAACTGGAGTTTCCTCTGAAAACTCATAAATATAACTTAAATATAACTTAAATATATCTAAAGAGAAATTAAATATACCCATACTATATTTACGCTCAAGAAGCTCTCGATTTCTCCGGCGATGTTATATTATAATTTCGTGCTGCCACGCGAGGGAAATCTTTTTACCATTTATCGAATTCGAGAGCAACCTGTAACATGGACGCAAAGGCGTCGAGCAACGATGCGCCGCTCGTCGCGCACCTTTCCCGCAAACCGGAAGCGCTGCCATGCCGCGAAACTTCTAGAACTTTCCCGAGCGCGTCGCGCACGAGGATTGTCGAATGTTCGATTCTCGCTACAAACGAGCGAGTCGATTCAATCGATACGACGTGTCAATCGTTAAGGACATATAATTTCTCGTACAAAACAACATACAACGTACTTGAAGGTGAAACAGACCTCTAATGTCGGATGTACACGCATTTTTCAAGGTGCAATCTAATTGAATGTTGAGGTGGAAGGGAGGTGATAGGAGAGAGGGAACCGTTGAGACATCGAGATGGTGTCGCTACTTTCGTGAGGCAGACTTCGCCGCGAATAATTGAATGACCGCGTTTGTGACGTTGCATATATTTCCCTCAACTTGCTCGCTTTCGATAACGTGGGTAGCAATCAGACGTGTTTCCACCCATGTTTCCGAACGTGATCTCTTTTCGCCTGATGTGTATAATATTTCGAAGCAAAACACTGACTGCTAGCAAGTTTACTTACTGACGATCGCAATTCAAAAGTTGATACAGCAATGCGTTTCTCAAAAAAATCAGCAAAATAACTTAAATCGATATATTTCACATAATTGTCACATAATTTAGCAGAATTTACTTTGTTACGTCCATTTCCAAACATATATGACGGCAATCACGCTGATGTACTTCAAAACACATTGTAGACATCATTTCTGCAACGTTCACATATTGTTGCTTGTTTTCACATTACAGTTCTAATTTTTAGACAGCGCAAAAGTCCAAAAAATATAGTAAAAGATGTCTTGGGGACATCTTACTTTATGATCTTTTACTTTTACTTAAATTTAATAGCTTTTAATTTTTTATCTCCCCATTGTTACTCCGTTATGTGATCTTACGCAATATTGTTCTCTCATGTTCTACATAAATATATATATTTTCTATCACACACCTATTTTATTATTAATTCGCAAACAAAGCTCGAGATTTTTGGTGCGCGCTGCGCGCGCGCACAGGACGCGCAGCGGCCCCGCCATCTGTAAACGAGCGGGAAAGAAAAGCGTTTGAAGGCCGCCGGTCCGCCGGCCGGGCCGGGCCGCTCGAGTCTCGAGCGAATCAGTGCGCGTTTCTCTCTGCCATTTGCGCGTCGGTACGCGGCAGCGGTGTTACTGGAATCTCGTACGTGTGCTTACCGGTGCGTAGAAGACGCGTAATCGTTGCGTCGGCGAAGTGTGCTTTTTGAGTAGTTTGCTTGTCGTTTTGTGGGTGCATTTTCTCAAGATCAGATCGATTCGCTATGGCGGACACAGAAACCAAGTGAGTATTTACACACACGCCAGCGTGAAAATAAATAATCCAGGATATCGATTCGTCGGTAGAAAAATCGCGCGGACCACGCGTGCCCCGCGTTCGGCGTCTCGTTCCGACGGCGCGTTCGTAGCCGGAAGATCGCGGTTTTCGCCGATCATGTCGGTTTTTTTCCACGGATATTTCTTCGGTTTCTCGTCGCACGATCGCTTTCGAATTATCGCGGAGAGATATTCGCGGTATTATCCGCGAGAAAGGTGACGGTGAGAGGAGGACGGGGCGGTGTGTGCGGTGGGACGAATCGTCGGGAGCCGATGCCCCTCTCTTTTCTCTCTCTCTCTCGCTCTCTCTATCTCGTCGCGACGATATTCTCAGGCTGATTCGCGGTACCGCCTAACGATCGCTGGAAATTACCTGCCCTTGCTGCCGCGCGCGCGACGCGACCCAACGCGTGCTCTACTTGCGGCAGCTTTATGGCGGCATCGTCCGTCCCGCGCCGGATTCTCTTTTCCTCTTTCTGCTCCCCTGTTTCCTCGCCGCTCGCGCACGATCGAAGACGACGAACACACATCGTGGTCGATCGGCGCGGGCGGCCTTCGTGTTCCTTTTGTCCCTCGCGCTCGACCACTTCGCTCGTTTGTTTACGTTGTCTATGTATATGTACGTATACACGCGCGCGTTGCTGGCTTGTATACACACATACACACACGCACACAGTTTCCGCGGGAACCACCCCCCCCCTCCCCAGGAAAAGGACGAATGGATACACGAGGACGATTCTTCTCTTCCCCGATTATTGTTGCGAGACGAGAATGTTCTTTTCTCACGTGACTTTCTCCCTCGACGGGAGAAATCGTCGTCGTGGCTGCCGGTCTTTCCTCCGCCACGCGCACATCTACGTGAAAGCGGTCGACGACGTATCGATTAGACGTCGCCGGTGATAACGTAACGACGATGTTGGGCAACAACAATTTTCGCGGCCCGAATGTTTCCCGCGTATAAATTTCTCTTCTCCGACTGCTATAAATCTCGACGAGTCTAGAGACTTGCATGTTGATGTAAAACAAAAAAAAATGAATAAATAAACGATATCTAGATTTTTGTTTTCTGAGCCGGTTTTCTCAGTTATACATTGGTCTCAATATCTGCTTTCAAGAGCAGCAGTTGGAAATAACGGCATTCTTTGAGTTTTCTACACACGCGTAAAGAGAGACCGACGTTGAAAAAGCGTCCGTAAGGATACGGTGTGTATCGCGTACATTGTAGCGTATTACATACACACACACACACACACACATACGAATCGCGTTACGGCCACGAGCGCCCACAATTCACCACGCCGAGGCTATCAACGTAGATCGCGATGAATGTGTGGTAGTAAGTAGTTGTGTATGTGATGGTAAGCACAACGCGCGATGGCGGGTGGTCGGGCCGGCGACGCGAAGGGAAGAGAGGATAATATTAACCTCGCTAGGTGCCGCCACGGTTAGCGGCGTCCTATCTCTATTTCACTCCGTTTCGTCGCGTTGTCTTTGTTGCCGTCCGACAATGTGAAACGCCAGCAAATACCGAAGCGGGAGCGCATCAGCAACAACTCGCGAGTTTGAACGGGAAATGTATAACACACACTGATTTTTATTATTTGCGGTTTCTTCCTAAATAGAGCCCTTAGTATCAAGTACATTGGTGTATTTACAACGTGTATACTTTAACACATGAAGAGAAAATTTTCAGTTATAAATAAAAATAATATATTTCTAATAAAAATACTTGATTTATAAACTCCAAAGTATATACTTGATAGAGTATTTGATTGATAAAAGAGATTTATGAAGAGGATTATACTAGAAACTTAATTTTGGCCTGTGTACAGACTTAAGTTTGTAAATTTCGTATTTATTGTCACACGGTGCTCTCTTTCAGGGAAACAAAAGTCACCACCCCGCAGAAGAAAGTAGTGGAAGAAGAGAAAATAGTACAGGAGGAGATTGACGAGGATTCAAAAACATCTGAGAATGGTGATACGAAAGAAACCAAAGAGAATGGTTCAAGCGAGGAAAAAGAGGTTGATGAGAAGGAAGAATCTACAGAGAATGGAGACACAACAGGTACGTGTTGAAATATTGTTTTCTGTGATATCTAGGAAAGAGTACATTAATGGAGATAAACCATTTTATCTGTGGCTTAGATGCTCCAGCTGACAGCTGTCACGTAAAGAGGAAATCGACAGCTGCGGCCGATGCAACAGAAGATGCGGATGGCGCGAGTCCTGAGAAGAAATCGAGACTCGATGATAACTGCGCCGAGGCCGAGAATAACGGCGACGCGGAGAAGGCTACGGCCTAATATTCTCTTATTCATTATTGACAAACAGACCTAATCTATAGATGCAATTTTAACTACTGAGTGTGAAGCCAGGGCAGATCGATCTTCTGTGCATTTTCAGAAAAAGAATGGCGAGCATAAAAAAAAACGAAAAAAAATAGAATGTCTAATGTGTTTATTGTGTATTAATACTTTATCGACGGGATCATATTGATTATTTAATTGCAACCATTTAAAAATATGTAAGTTCTAAATTTACATTAATATGAATAGATGGATTGATCTAAAAAGAAATGAAAAAATAATGTGTACAAATTTATTTTACTTTATAATGTGCGAATTATTACGCAAATTAAAGGGAAAAAAACTAGTCAACTGCGTAAGCACCTGCTATTTAGTTTTTGAACACAAATTCGTACATCTGTCGATAAAGTGTTAAAAAAAAAAAACTTTCTGTGTTCAGGATGATTGTGTGTGTCTTTTACAAAATGTTTCAATAGTTGATTGGCATTACAACAGTACACGTCCGACGTTTTCCGTAAAATCGCATATTTACCATTTTTATTAGTGTAAAGTGTAAACATATCTGTACTGGCATCCACCGTGCATACATATTATATATTCACTTAGCGTTAGAGCTCTAAGATAAGAACGTATACAGAAGAGATAATGATTTAGAAATAATATATTTCTCATTAAGAGAAAGAGAGAGACGAACAATGGTGCGATGTCTGGATAATGGGTACATTTGTGCAACATAATTTCTACTTACTGTGCTAGTCTTCATCATTTCCGACGCACAGACACACACATTGTAGCTTATATAGCTTATGTACTATACATAGATACGGGCCCGTATTTATAGTATCTGTCTCAAGATTTGTTTGTTGAATCATATATATCACATCTGAGTGCTCGTTTCTCTATATATGGAGTTTCTCTTCTAGAAACTATAAATACAGGCCATAGACACATACACATCTTGGACTATATACATCGGAGATAGAATATTCCCGAAAAAAAAAAAAAAAAAAAAAAAAAATAGATTGTGACTTTTGTATAACGTTAGAATTGTTCGCCGAACCACATGAAACTGTTGAGAGCGCCATTTTCACAGATGACATTGAACATGCGTGTGTCTCGTGACATTTTTATTTATATCAAACTGTAACTTTTCCAAAACGGAAAAAAAAATTGAAAATGTTTATCTAGAATTTAGGTAAATTATTAAGCGTCAAAAAGCTAACACGATAAGTGTTTTTGTGTGTTAAATTTTTTTTCGAGAAGCGTATAAAAGTATTTTTCGGAAAGCGTGTTGAACACGAGACAAATTACAACATGATATAATATTTGTCAAAAGTTTCACGTAATTTTTAAATATTAAAGTAAATATATATATTCCTTTTATTATATATAATTGTATACGAGACGCAATATATATGTGTAACTTGTCTTCACCTCGGTTTTCACACTGTACCTATATGTGTGTATAGAAACACATTGATGAGTGAAAACAAATTTCGTTTAAACATTCTAATGAATGAAAATAATGAATTGACGATTGTTCAATCAGAGAAAAGCTGCAGTTGACACAAGGCAAGAAAAGATGATCACGATCTCGAAATTTATGTGACGTTAATCCAAATTAACTGCTAATTGCATGTCACTTACTACATTATTATTGCATAAACTTCTTTTGTTTAGTTTTTTTTTTTTTTTTTTAATATCTTCAGAAGCATCTACATTTTATTTATCGCAGAATTATCTCTGTTATATTTGACAGTAGTTTATATCATTTCCGACTTTATTAGTTTATTAGTTTACTTTGTAATATCATCAATCACAGTAAGGGTAAAGTAACATGTATATGTGTTTTTGAAATGGTAAAATGTGTTCAACGGCTAATACAAATAAAAATGGTTCTCTATATCTGCTTTGTGCGATATTGTTCTCCCTGTTTTGCCTTTTGTGTGTGTGTGTGTGTGTGTGTGTGTATGTGAGTGACAGTTTAAAAAATGTGCAAGTTTTAACATGCCATTTTGTGTAGATTTTTTTATTTTTTAGTATTTCTCAAACAATCGCGCTTGATCTTTTGAGCAATAAAATAATATTAAAATATACTTGTAATTTATAACACTGCGACAACTTTAAAATTTTATATAAAATTATTACATTTTTTCTTAAAAAAATATTTTGCATACGAGCGATACAATTTTAAATGACAGCAAAAGAGCCATCTGTTGTACAAGAGAAAACTATACATACTTCAACATACTTGTTTGTATACGTCACATCATACGTTGCATATCTCTGCGGAATATTTTAGCATGAAAGTCTTTATAATATATTATTTAACATTCGTTCATTTTGTATTTTTCTAATTAAGTAATATATCAACTTTCTTGTGTTAATGCTGTTTTAACGCTCTTCCAAAAATGTTTCGACCAGTTTTCTCCAAACCAGGTGAGGTTATGTTAATAGATCACATGTTTATTGCATTTTCTTTATGTTGAATCACACTTGATTTTATATATTACAGAATAGTAAAAATATTAAAAACGATATCATGCATAATAAATGATGTCATTCACTGTCGTTTCGAATAAAAACTGACTTATAACTTTTCAAGATTTTTGCGATTTAATTTAATCTCTATGTGATTTTACAAAACCACATAAAGCTCATTAATTAGCAATTATACAATTTGTGAGACGTTAACTAAATAATTTTATTAATTAGGAGATAGCATGTGGCAGGAAGATAAGCCTGATATTGATGCTCACTCGTCAACACAATTTGTTTACAATGCACACCATTCTCTTGCACTTGATATGCAACGTCAACATTTGCCCATATTTAAAAACAAAAATCACATTATCTACTTGTTGGAAAAATATCAGACTTTGGTTCTGGTAGGTGAAACAGGCTGTGGCAAAAGTACACAAGTACCTCAGGTGAGATTTCAATGTGTATGATTTATATTTGCTATTATATTGATGTATTGATCTGTATATACATATTGTATATGTATATTATAAGAATTAAAAATATTTTAATTCTTATGATTATAAACATCAATAATTGCAGTTGTTATTTAAATTCTAAATACTTATTAGGTTCATTAAGTATGAAATTTGACATATATATATACTTGTCGCATTTCATATATATATATTTGTCAAGTTTCATATTTTACAACCTAATATAAAGATATATATGTATATATATATATTATATAAATGTTAAGAAGATATGAAAATATACAAGAGTAGCATGTATACTCAAATACTAACTAATAAAATTGAAAAAACTTTTTTTATTTATTCTTTTAAAATTTGGAAATTACTTAAAAAGAAGGAAGTGACCAAGTTAATGTATATGTATCTCTCGTATGCTTTAAATGTTATGAACATTCTATCTTTCGTATGTATATGCTAATCACAGTCAATGTAACACATATGCTAAAATATTTAAATCTATGTAGAAAATTCTGTTGCAAATATTGTTGGAAACTATTCAATGCCAAAAGAATCCATATGTATAAAATGCATAAACTTTAAACTTTAAGAAACACGCAGAATCTTTGTGCTAACGTCTCGGCCTTTATAAATAACATATTTTTGTTTTCATCAATTATTCAAGCGCGGAAAGTAAAAGATTTCTATCTTGCGTTTCACCTTGCATTTAACGTTTAAACACTGTCTCGTTCGTATATGTAGCGTTCATTTTTGTGCATAAAACAGATCTTTTATATTTGACCCACGAAATTCAATGCGCCAACGTAACTTATAAATAGACTACTTTGCGTATGTGTAAGAGAGTTCGGTATGCTATAATTTGTGTATGCTACGAATGCGAACGAGTAGTAGCTACGGCCGTAGAAGTGCTTTTCACACAGACAGTTGTAAAAAAAAAAAAAAAAAAATATCTAAGAGACAACACGCGGGAGGAAAGGCGCTTCTTCTGTCGTCGTTATCGCTTTTTGTTTTATCTACGAGCGAACATGTATACGCGGAGTTCTTCCCTCTGAGCAAGCATATAACTCGACGGGGGTTCGCGTTAACACGTCAACGAGAGCGCGCGCGAGAGCTCTCGGATCGGATTAGGGATATAATCCCAACCGATCGATCTCTAATATTGACCTATTACGGAACAGAGTGAAGCCTGTGATCGGTAGAGGCAACGGCGGCATCCGTTAGTATGGTGCAACCCGCATGGATTGGCGATTACACACGACCTCTCAAGGATAAAAAAAGAAATGTCAAAAGTGGCGGGAGGCAAACGCGCGTCCTGTGAACACCTCTTGTCTCTTAAACCAACAAGATAAATTGACTTGAATATCAACTGACGTGACATTGTAATCTGATCAATGGGGAAGCGATAGCGGTCGGTTTTAAGAAAACGCAGTATGTTGCGTGGTGTGGGTTTTCAGAGCTGTATGACACTGACACGATATAGACTAAGCGGGAAGTGCGAGATTTTATATGTGCGAATGAAAAATAATTGCCCCTTTCTGGACAATCGATTTAACTCTTCAACGTCGTAGTTTTAATTTCAGAACGGTGTCAGTTATCAGTGAAGATTAAGCGCGGTGTCATGACTATAAAAAGCATAGGTTTCCTCGAACTATTAACATTTTAGTGCGCGGAGGTTGAACAATTACGAGTATCGTTCGGACTCAAAGTGCATCTCGAGCAAAAAACAGAAGAGGATGAAGAAGATTTCAATAATGATTAATTTTCATGCTAAAATAATAGCCTGCAACGAGTGATGTCATCATGATATGCGCAAATACTTGCGCACAGCGAATTACAGAATTTATCGGTATCGCTAAGAGATAAAGAGATTAGCGAACAGCAATGTATCGGCCTTAATAAAATAAAAAAGTAGTAATCAGCTATACTGCGAAATAAAGACTAATAATACGTACGATACAACCGACTGCAATTAAAATAAATAGATAAAAGGAAAGTAATTAGGAATAAAAAGTGAAATATTGAGTGATATAACAATTGTGATTGTTTCCGATCTCCGAAGATGTTGTGCTTACCGACCTTCGCCAAAACATGTTTGGCGTTTCTATTGCTATTTACATTATACTTTATCGGGATGGACGTACTGCTTTATTTCCGAGTGCAGAATTACGACGTGCGACCGCGCGTAAACAACACGTTGACCTCGCCGTATCACTCGCCGATCTCGTGCGACCTAAATCCACTATGCACAGTGACGGTAAAGGCCATGATGTTGGATCATCCTAATCACTATGTCTTGAGTCCGCTGGCATCCTTTGTGGACAATCTGTTGGGCATCAGTCGTTTCTGGACGTGGGTGACGCCGAATGCAATCAGCGCTTCTCATATTGTCGTGGCCGTGATCGGTGCTAGATACGTCACGCGAAGTTCTCTTTCTTACAGACGAGTGGGCGTCCTTTTATTTCAAGTCAGAGCCTGGTTAGATGATCTGGACGGTCACGTAGCCAGAACCAGACTGAATATTAAGGGTGAGAGATCTGACGTCGGTTCCTTCGGTTACATCGTGGACGGCGTGTGCGACGGCCTTGGCTGCATCGCTCTCTTAGTCGGAATATTCCTCTTCCTGAAGCGCAATCCTAATCGTCGCGCTGGTTACGAGCGACTGCCCACCACTTGGATTTCATCATCATCGCCGTCGTTGTCCTCGTCGTCTTCATCGCCGTCGCCACATTGCACTGTCCCCTCCTGGAAATCACCTTTATACAATGTGCTGATGGTGGGTCTTCACTTTTCTCTGTCAAGCATCGGCTGGAATCGATACATAACTTTGTATCAAGATCTCTTGGAGACCGACAGAAGAGATGTCTTTCTGATCAGTCAGGAAGACCTTTACAATAAGCAGACCGCCGTCTTCAGAAGCCCGTCCTTCTGGTCCATTACCCTTGCCTGGAAGCTTTTCAATTTCCATGCGATGATGGATTATCTGCTGTTGGCGATATTCGTGGATCGTGTCTGGGAATATGTCAGACTCGCATGGTGGCAATTACCCGCCGTCCTGTTGCTGCTTAGCCTTATCAGCGAACTTCATTATACTAACGCGTACATGGAAATATCGTCGGTGAAAGAAAATTTGCGATTCTTTTCCTTATATACGCTTCCTGGTCCATGACATTCTAGTTTTTGTTATTACACACGTCTCGTGTTTTTACGTATTTTTAATGATAACAGTTCAGTTGCAGAGTTTATTTCTACATCGTATTAAATATCTTTATATTTCTTTTTTAATAGTTATGAGTTCTGTTTATATAAATTTATATTCTCCATAATCTTTTTTTTACGGACAGGTTGTAAAAAGAAATAAACTTTTCAACTATAAAGTCTGTGAAGTTATGTTGTGTTGTGAATGTCTTTGTTTTAGTGGACTATATAACTAATGATCTTTTGCAATAGTCATAACACATATCTATATTTTAAAACTTTTTAAACTTTCTAAGCAAAAAGTAAATATTTTGCGCAATTATGATAACAAATTATAACAATCATTCCACGTCTTGACTTTGAAATTGAAACAATATTTCAAGAAAGAGCATATTTCATAGGCAAATGCAATATAAAAATTACAAATTAGAAAAAAAAAACTACTTAAAACGACGATTATCGCGAATTAACGTACCTAATTGTATTCAAGAAAGTGTTCGATATATTAATAAACAAGTAAAAAGTCATTTTTACATGTCATGTAACTTGTGTTGTTATATTATAATTTATTGATGTTTTATCATATATATATAGTAATATATAAAATTAATAATAATAATAATTTCTAGAGAATACGTGCATACTGTTTCTAAATATTTTGAAAAGCATATATACTACATGTTTATTATATAAATTATATTAATTCTATAATATGTGTAAAATATATGATAACATTAGTGTAAAATGATTTTAAGACACTGTACTTCCGTGAACGATATTGCAATTTTTTACATATACATGATTTTACTCTACTTGAAATATATACACACACACACACACACACATGTGAAACTGTAGTTTATACGTAAAAATTTGGAATATGTGAGGTAAACTAAGAAACATTCTCGAAGGTTTTATTTCTTTTGTATCTGCGACACGAGACATTTTTGCATTATATCTACATCGAAGTAGGTCAGTTATTGACTGTAGTTAGGCATTTTTATCTAATACCGTGCCAAGTGCGTTACCTAACTCTCCAGTATGACTTAGCAAAAACCTACGTGTTACGCGACAAAAAAAAAATAACCGTAAGCCTCACAATGTTCTACCAGGTAACGTGCAATTGCGATATATATATAAATATATATATGTATAGTTGCGTTCGATATTTCTCGTCGAATTTTATAACGCTCCAGCTTGCCTTGTATTATTTTTATAACATAAACGTTACAGTAAACTCTTTTTATACAATCAATTCATCTTATTTAATCCTTTCGTCTTACGGCCGTCTCTACTGGGAAACGCACATGATATATTAACGTCGTGTATTATACGAGACGCGAGTGAGTTACGCGCTGGCAACGCTTCTGTGCGCACACATTTATATATTAAAAATTCACTAAATCACCTAATATTCCAATTTAAAATATTACCGATTTTACAAGTAAACAAGACTGTTGGATTAAAATTGATGGCAATAATACTCACAGAGCCGTTTCGCGGATGACGACCGAATTTAGGAGCGAAAGGATTAATCACGTGTTGTTTTTCTTCTTGTGTCTTCCTTTGATAAAATAAATCCTTTCAGCGTTCGCAAACAACAGCGTTCGGAATTACACAAACAAATTTTCCATATTTTATACATACGTGCAAATATTTTTTTTTTTCAAATAAATATAATTAATTCTGTTAATTAACGAGGAAAGAATTGATCTTTTCGTGACAATTTTTGCACATATCACATATATTTTTGTTTCACCCAAGATCTCTGAGTTTTTAAAAAGTTTGTTGTTTTAAGAATAATAAACTAAGTTGATTTTTTAAACAAAATTAGCGTCCAATTATAGATAAATATTGTCCTGTTTATCGCTCTTCAGTATCTACTTGAAGCAGGATGGTGCGCAGACGGGAAAAAGATTGGCATCACGGAACCGAGAAGGGTCGCGGCTACCTCCTTGGCGGCTCGTGTGGCCGACGAACGCAATTGTGTTCTAGGTACTACAGTCGGCTACTCCATACGCTTCGATGATTATACTGATGAAACAACCAAGATTAAGGTGCGGCACTTTTGCGTGAAATAAAGCGCTGACACAACTTGCATTAATTACATTTTGCTTCATTACAAAGGAGCACAAAGTAATATTCTGTCCAATACGCACACGTGCACTTGCATTAATTAAGTCAAAATTTAATTTATCTTAACGTTTATTTTATGTGTTAATGTTTGTGTGTATAAAGTTTGAGAATACTGATGAAAAAAAATCGTTTTTGTAGTACATGACCGAAGGTATTCTTCTACGAGAGTTAATGAGCGATCCGTTATTAACGAGCTACTCGGTTATTATATTGGACGAGGTGCACGAGAGAACGCTTCAGACTGACATCATAATGGGATTGTTGAAAAAAATAATTAGGGTAAATTGATTGACATTTAGTTTTTTTTTTTTTTTTCTTATTGGCAGTCGCGCACGCACATTCTCGTGCGTGCGGAAAACGCGACAAATGAAACATGAGATTTGTGACGTTGCAGAAACGAAAGAGTCTGAGAATTGTCGTTTCATCGGCGACGGTCGACGCGGAGGAGCTACGAGACTTCTTTAACATTAATACAACGAAAGACTCAAGCAAAGATAGCGCCGTTATCATGAGCGTTGAAGGACGATTATATTCGGTAGAAGTATTTTTTCTGAAAGGTATAGAAGAAATTCGTTTCTACACGGTGACTATATTTTGTCATCGTGTAGCGCGTGTATTTAATTTAAACGCGTATATTTAATTGAAATCGCGTAAATTGCATTGCAGAACCCGTGGCGAATTACGTTAATGGTGTGGTAGACACTGCTCTAAAAATACACGAAACGGAAGAGCCGGGCGATATCTTGGCGTTTCTCACGGGACTCGACGAGGTCGATCAAGCTGTTTCCCTTTTGTCGGAACACGCGAAACTTATCAAAGACGGCAAACGTGAGTGGAGATGATTCATCGTTATATTTGTAAATCATCAATCGTCATAAAAATGTTTTATTGAGGAAAAAATTCAATTTTCAGAAAAATTACTTCCGTTGCCGATGTACGGATCGCTTCCGAACTCGGAGCAGTTAAAGGTTTTTTGGAGAGCTCCCAAAGACACTCGTAAAGTTATCGTAGCGACCAACATCGCCGAAACGTCTATCACTATTCCAAATATAGTTTACGGTATTGTTTTTTGTTCTTTTTTAATTTCTCTCTTGTAGCCGATATCTCGGAGCTTATCTCGACGATGATTTAAACGGGATTTTTTGCAATGCGCAGTTATTGATAGCGGTTTCGTCAAGATACCTTGGTTCGATACAGAAACACAAACAGATAATCTCGTTATCGTGCCCGTATCGAAAGCTTCAGCCGATCAACGAGCCGGTCGCGCAGGTCGTGTCCGCACAGGAAAAGCTTATAGGTAAGATAAAAAAAAGGCAACCATATATAATAAATCGCGTTTTCTGACGCGAGTAATTTTTCAAGTAATTCACATAACACGTATCACAATTATCGTTTTTAATTAAATCAATATTTCACTTTTTAAACTTGGAAAAGTTGTTGCGTTCTATTAAAAATAAAATTATTCTGTAATATATTACATCAGATTGTACACGGAGGAGGCTTACGCCGAATTGTTCAAGGCTACACCACCCGAAATGCAACGATCAGATTTAGCGCCGGCCATATTGCAATTAAAAGCATTGGGCATCGATAACGTTGTGCGATTTAATTTCCCGTCCGCGCCGCACAGCAAGAATTTAATCGCGGGCTTTGAATTGCTCTATGCGTTAGGCGCGATCGACGGCAATGGGGAGTTGACGACACCGTTGGGACTAACGATGGCTGAGATACCTTTGGAGCCGGTGTTGGCAAAATCTTTAATTGCTTCTGGTATGAGAATAATACAATAAAGATATTTCGTTTAGATTGAGAGAAATTTTTCAATTAAAAAAAATTATATATGAAGTTGTAATTAGGAATGAGTTCAATGATGACAATTTGATGTGTTTGATTGATTGACGACAGGTGAGATGGGATGTTCCGAAGAAATTACAACGATACTTGCTATGCTGCAAGTTCAAAATGTTTTTATACAGCCCGGTGGAGGGCAGGCGGCTCTAAAAGCGAGAATAGCGCATCGAAAGTTCGAGGTAGAAGAGGGTGATCTTCTCACTTTGCTCAATGTCTATACGGCATTCGAGCAGAATAAAACTCCCGCCTGGTGTCAAAAGTATTTCCTCAACCACAAAGCTCTGCGGAGAGCTACCGAGATTCGCGTGCAGATGCACAAAATGCTGAAACGTCTGGACATTCCGCTAACATCTTGCAATGGTAGACTCAAGATTTGATCAATAAATCACATTTCTATTTCTATATTGAATTTTGAAATACAAAATTATATATTTTTTCTCAATTTTTCAGGAAATGTCCAACAAATTCTCAAATGTTTAGTGGCCGGTCTCTTCCCTAAAGCAGCGTATTTACATTACACAGGCGTGTACAGAACGGTACGAGGTACCAAAGACAAAGACTTATATATTCATCCAAATAGTTGCTTGTATACTTTACAGCAACCGCAGTGGTAAGTGCAAAATAATCTGTTACGTTTCTCTATAAGCTAGACTTCTTTAATTTGAATTTAATTTGTTCCAGGTTGCTGTTTTGCGAAGTTGTTCAAACAAATAAAGCTTACATGAAGGATCTGACTGTTATACAACCAGAATTGTTGTTAGAAGCAGCACCACATTTTTATGAAAGAACATCCATTGAAGTTGTTTAAAATATTTGCATATATAATATATAAATATTGCGACTCTTTTATAAATACATGTATATTTCTTTTTTAAAACCTTTACTTTTAAATTCGCAGTAGGATGTAGTATCTATGTAATTGTATTTTATCTTTTTTCAACCTTTATTTATTTTAAATATGTAACTAGTTAAGTACGAGCTCGTACTCGAACAATTGCTATTGGTCAGTTTTAAATTTGCAAATGCAACTCGCGACAACCGATTGTTGCAGACTCGACAATTTTGACTCAGCGTTTGCTGTTAAAATTTCGAAGTTCAATTGAAATTGTCATGTTCCTTGCGTTTTTTTTGTTAAAGGTTAAGTTAGCTCAGAAGTTTATTGATTTCTTTAAGCAGAGAGAAGCCTGAGAGCGGCCATCTCACTGTAGTTTCTTACAGTGCGCTTTCAACTGTTGATTTCAGCGCTGTTTATCGAAAGTGGATGTTTGAATTCGTGCTACATCCCTTTTACTATCAATAAATATAGTCTTGAATCAGTACAAATCTGCTCATACATGATTAATGTTCAAACGTGCAAAAAATATTTAAATATTTTGTCTTCAATTCTAAAGTTTAAATTAAAATTGCGTACTTGATGTTTTACTAATAACAAAACTAAAAATATAGGCGCAATTTGCACTGATTTTGACCACTGTCAAAGCTCTAAAATGTACATACCAAATGCCATATTTTGCTACAATATCATCTGCTACAGCATCATTTTCTGCTACAGCACCATCTGCTACAGCACCATTTTCTGCTACAGCATCATCTGCTACAGCACCATTTTCTGCTACAACACCATCTGCTACCGTACCATCTTCTGCTACAGCATCATCTGCTACAGCACCATTTTCTGCTTCAACACCGCTCTGTAACAAAAATAAAATGTTCTTATTATTAGATGTAAAACTTGTGGATATCAAGTACAAATATTTTCAATATCAAAATATATGATTAATAAATGAATAAGAATTTCCTAATTGATTATCTAAGACAATATAATTTTAAGTTCTGTATAAAACATCAAAATAGCTGTGAAACATATACCTCCGCATCCGATTGTTCGAACCGGCTGCTCCGGTGCCGCAAACACTTGAAACGCGAGATTTAGTGTTCGTGAAAGCGCGTATGGCCGCGATACAATTGCTCGCCCTTTATCGTCACTAGCGAGTGCGCGATGCTAATTACGTATCAGTGGAAACGTCCGACACTTAACGATATTCGCGTATTCACGCGCGAGACGATAACAATCGCGAAAAATACGAACTAATTCGAAAGAATTGCTTTTCGCGTCGCGCGTCGGCCATTTTGTTTCATAGAGTACGAACGGCAGCGAAAAACTTTCGTATACTCGCTGATTACGAGTTATTAACGAGTGCGCGATATTAATTACGTATCGCTACGAACTCCCGGCACCTCACGACACACATGCGCGACTGATATTCGCGCGCGAAACGACAATAATCGCGAGAAATACGAGAGCAAATCGAACGAAACTCCAGCCCGCGTCGCGCGTCCGCCATAACAGCCCGCTAGGTTCGAGGCGTATCAAAAGCGCGGCATTTCGATAATCGAAATATCGAATCGACGCGCGCGCGCAGAGCGCTCGTAGCACAGAACAGAACCGCATCAAAGATAGTATTATTTTTATCCACTGAGTTAGTTTGTAGTACATGTAGTTGATATGGGTGGCGTTAACATCGCGGCGCTCGAGGGCGGGAACACGTCCAGAAACAAGTGAGAAGGTGCCGTAGGATGATTGCTTTCTGACTTCTCTCTCTTCAATGCGATTTAAAGCAATTGCAGTATAAGTCAAATACAATTTGAAACAACTCAAGTATACTCTTATTATCGTCATATTGTATAATAGTAATCGACATATAACCATATGGCGTACGTTGATTTTTATTAAGCTTTTACAATAAAAAATAAATAGATAAAGAAGTTTGCACATGTCTGACGAAACCATATGTTTTGTCGGTTTGACAACTTGATATACTGATAAAGTGTACTTGTGTTTCAGGTCCAAAGTTACTTTCAGAATAACTCTTACGTCTGATCCCAGTCTGCCATACAAAGTGTAAGTGGCTGTTTAAAAAAAAAATACATTCTCTTAATTGATACGATGCAAGCTGTCAGCTCTGAAATTTTCAAAACTATCGATGTGTTTCTCACGTTGCTCCAAACACCAGTTGTCGGTGAACAGATAACAGTGGAAAATATAACGCAAGCTTTCAAATGTGCTCATTTTGTCGAAGCTACTGTTGAAAAAGTTAGAGCTGAAGATAAAACATCAAGTTTTGAAAAGTGTTTGTGTAAGAATTTAGAGCGAAAATTATTTCCACTGAATAAGAACATTACATGTTCCGATTTGGAAAAAGCTTGTGATAGATTGTTAGAACATTATTTAAAAGATACACGTATTCCCACAAAGATAGTTGACGAATATTTAAAACTGTATACCCAACATTTCGGTCAGGACAGATTAAGCATTTTTCTGAAAGAAATCATGACTACATCCATTGCCACAAATATGATCATAGAATCCTTGACGGAATTAGAAATGCCGTTGTCTCACATGGAAGATGAAGCATTGATCATGTCATGGCAAATAGCAGTAGCTAATGGAGATCAAAACGATGTTGTGGAATGCATAAACAAGATGTTGCACGATGGTCATGTTTCAAAATTGATACACCTAACAAATGAATCAAATGATGATACAATTAAAAAATTAGTTGCAGAGATTTTTACGGCAAAGCTGGTCAATTATGATCCTGAAATATGTGTAACATTTGCAAATACTGAAAAACAATTACTTTTAATTTTACTCCGAGACAATAACGACTTTTGCATAGATTTTATCGACGCAATATTCTATTTTGCACGAAATATGTATATTAAAGACGGAAAGTGGCATTCAGATTTTACATTTAACTATGAACATCTCTGCAAGCTAATTAAGACTTTATTGAATGGTCCCCGTGTAATTCGCGAACGTACTTACAATCGAATGTCTGCTGTAAAAACTCAACCAGATAGTGACATATGGAACGATATTGAGGCTGATATTTCAAATTAATATTTGTTTTTTTCTAGATTTGATGTTTTAATCTCGCACATTTTGCATTTTATAAATATTTAATGACTTGTACAATAATAAATTATTATTCTTACTGCAATAATTGGTCTTTTTAACAGTATAACTACCACACACAACCCTATGTTAAAATATGCCTAAAATTACAAGAATTATTCATTATGTATGCAATGCAAGATGCTTTTCTTTGCATTATATATTGTCAGCACCTTTTACATGATGTGAAATCACATTTCAATAATTGTTATTTCAATTGCAGACTTAGCGTACCAGAAAATACGCCATTTACTGCTGTGTTAAAATTTGCTGCTGAAGAATTTAGAGTACCACCAGCTACATCAGCAATAATTACAGATGATGGCATAGGAATTAATCCTCAACAAACTGCAGGTAAATCTTTTTGTAACAATGAGTGTTTTTTTCCCTATACAACCAATTATACAGTTTAACTTTCAGGAAATGTGTTTCTTAAACATGGCTCGGATCTTAGGTTGATTCCTAGAGATCGTGTTGGATATACTAGATGATTTATAAGTAACGTTGTTTAATAGATATTATATATCTTTATATAACATGAATCGCAAAACAACTACTAAAAATATTATAATTAAAAATGCATAAAATCTAAACCCACAGTTATAAAACATTATATTTATTCACAATAAAAACATTCCAGTGCTTTTTGAAACAAATAAATTGCTTAAAAACAAAGTTTATCTGATAAAATACGTTTTAAATAACGTTTTTAAAACATAATACTCTTATTGTGGGCAGAATTACATTTACAACACTTTGGAACTTTGGGAATGCTAATATTAAAATTAGACACTTTGAATTTTTTTTAATAAAAAGATTTATAGCTCAAATACAATAATTGGTATAAGACTGATATAAAGATACATCATTATATGATAAAATCATTTCGACAACAATCGTTTACAAAGCACGAGATAAAGTGGCGAAAAATTTTCAGAGATTTGAACATTTTTTGTCGTATAAATCTTCATCTCTCAAACCTTATGTAAAGAGATCGCGTTTTATTACACCTCTGTCACGAATGAATAGAGAGTTCGCTTTAAAACTGCAAAAGTATAAATCGTGATCGTACTTATGTGCTTATAATATAAATGTGATACACGAACATTAGAATTAAAATTATTTCAAAGTACGCAATACCGTTGAATTTCTCTTTCTTCTATTTTCTATTTATTTTTTTCTTTAATGGACGACAGAATAGTGCTAAAATTTCACCAAGTTTTGTCTTAGTCTCATTACCATTGACACGTATAGAAAATTCGTGTTAATACTTTCGAATGCTTTTCTGAAACATCTTACAGGTCTAAAAGTGTGCGGAATACAAAAATTACCATTACTAATTTACTTTTTGGCACTACATTATAATTTTCGTATATATTCGTATGCCGCCGATATGAAAAGTTACACAATTCTCAGTATAACATTACAAAGAAATAATGCGAGAGGTGTGTGACTGTTTATGTGTGTATGATATAAAAGTTCACTTTTCTTCTTCATAAAAAGATAGTTATAGGAGGATTAGTTTTTTTGCATACTAACACGTGTGAGAGAAGTGAAACATTCTAATGGTATATATTCAATATTCTGGTAAGAAGAGTATAAAAAATCATCAGTCGTTTTCTCCATGTTATAATATTGTTTTAATGTGTTTGCAGAGTGCTTAACATATATATTTAATGCTTTCCCTTATGCATTTTATTTATCAGTTATCTTGCAATACTAATCTTTTAAATGTGCATACACGGATACGAAATGTCGTAAAAAAATCTCTGTTTCATACTTCTGCGACGAAACTGTCACTTGCTCTATATTTTATCACACATATATGATGATAGATTATATTATGTCGTATATTGAGACTATTATTGACACTGAGCATTACCGAAACGAAAACATCTCTGGCACTCGACAGGGTGTGGCAGTTCATTGAGTAGAGAACGTCTTAATTCCATCGAAAAATCATTACATTTAAAAATTACATCTAACAATAAGTGATATAATACTGTCACGTCGTTTTTGTTAGCGACAAAAAGTGTTAGATCCGTTTGCTTTGTAAATGGCACGTACTTCGAGTTTTTTAAATTACGTAAAGAATTCGTTTTAACGCACAATCGATTATAGCGAATAATCAAATACTTGTCAATAATTGTCTCTGACACAATTGATATCGTTCACACTCGGTACTGGAAAGCGTAATAAATATACTAGCATACTTCTTCTAAGAATTACTTATCCGTTGAATCTCCAAACTGATATTCATTAAATAGATTAGATGAAACTCTATTGTCAAATCGCACTATAAGTTTCTCAATTCTCTTGACAGTAATTAAGCATATCTTATATATCTATAATATGATTTCTACAGCAGTAATAATACCATAGAATTATTTGTAGCTAGAAATGTATGAAAAATTAGCAATTAAAGAAAACTGATTCCCGACTAGAGCTATAATCACGCATTTGGTTTTATAAGAACAGCGTTACATCAACACTGCGTTATATATTGCATTGATTACATTGCCAAGATAAAAACCCCCTTTTTGTGACGTTCATTCTTTTTTTTTTCTTTTTTTAGAAATTAATTAATTAATATAATTTAACAAGGCCTGATTTCTCTTATTTCTATGCGGTGAAAAATGTGTTTACAAAATCTTAAGCTAGATTTACGAAAAAATGAGTATTACTGTTGTAAATTGATACAAAACACTGTACTTATCGCTCGTCTTCTTCGAAAGAAAATCGTTGGAAGTACATTACTCTCTCTCTCTTTCTCTCTCTCTTTCTCTCGGATACAATTACCTTTCGTTCTGTACACAGTAACACTGCGATGTTCTTGTCATTTGATATATAACTCTAACTTATAAATAATTTACGGCTCGAACAACTACATAGGTTGAGTTTTGCCATATCAGGTTGCATCTATCTCCGCAGGTCTTCAAGTTTCACTCATCCTAAACAACAACGCACGTTTATTTAATTGTCCTTTTTTTTCTTTCTTTGTTAACATATTTTATACAAATTTCTTTTACATACACATTCATAATATGTGCCACCAAAAGTACAGAAAAAAAGAGTACAAGCTACTAACTACTTGGATAATCAAACTGTGTAGACACAAATAAGACCTACCCATTCGTGTTCCTCTACACCTTCCATATGATCTTGCTCCAGTGAACACTGGATGACATCTCCCACAAAATGGCTCATAGTTTTCTGGATCTGACTCACACATATCACACAATACGCTCAGTTATGATATCACATAAAAGCAAGACTCTTTTCTTTTCTTCTTTGCTTTTCTCTCATATGCACAATATATAGGAATTTTTATTAAAGAAAATAGTTTTTTTCTCCAACAATTTTCGAAGCAATTTTGAATATTTCTTCTGACATACATAACATTTTGCACGATTAAATAATATAACAAAAGACAATTTTGTGATTCAAGCTTGTCATACTTTACTGCAAGTCACTACTACACATTGATGTAAAAATTTACATGCATTTTTCCGATCATGATTTTATGAATAAAATTTGTTTTGCTGATTTTGTGTTTCACAAGTCAAGGTTTTTAATCAATATTCACTTACAAAGTACATGCAAACATAAATTCAGTGACGTCTTACCTCTTCTTGTTTCGCTTTAACATCCGGGTTCCAACCTAATCTACAGAAAGGTTGTGTAGTGATGCCAAAAGGAGTTGTTGAAGGTTTGCTTGCAATTTGAGGAGGCGTAACTACGTTTTGTGATTGATTCTCAGTTACTGTAGATATAAAAATTTACATGTTAATTAATTACATTTTTTGATTTAATTAACATATAGAATAGTTTCTACTTACAATTGTCCATACCAGGCGGTTTCAGACTTATTCTAGATGGCTGTTTATTGATACCGTTAAACCATTCGGCTGCGGATAAAGTTGGTTTCCAAATAACTTTGGTTGGAGGAAAAAGATCATCTTGGAATAATTCACTCTAATTGAAACAAGTATATATGTTAGGATTTTCAATGATTTTTAGGTCTTTTTAAATCTATCATTGTGTAGTTCGCACCTTTATGCGCGGTACAGTGAAGCTTAAAGGTTCTATTGTATTATTTGTTAGTCTCAAGGCAGATGCAAACTCTACGCTAGCCACATCGCATTTATTTTTTGGAAGAAATGACAAGCCTTGATGTAAACTGCTGCATCTATGATGGCTCAGTGGACAGCAATACGGAGGTTCCTCGGTTACTTCAAAAGCATATATTGTAGAGTCACCCTAAAATTAATTTCTTATAGTAAAAAGATTATAAATGTAATTGAGATGTTTTTTTCTAATTAAGAAACACTCTTACACGTCCAGTTAGGAAAAGCGTAGAACTGTCTTCGTCATAATATGGCATTAATATGGCAGGCGAAACGTCTATTCCAACAGTATTCAAAGGAGTATTTAGATTATCCATTTTAAATACGTAGATCTGTCTTTCAGAAACTCTGAAACACAAGATTTTTCGATCATCTCCTTCCGCAGTTTATATATCGTACGAACAAAACGTGATTTATCGCGCTTACTTGTCAAAGCCCATTACAACAAGGTATTTGCCTTCGAGCGCCCATACAACTCTTGCCCCTCTCGTGCCAACGGGACCTTTTCCCTCTTTCGCGGGACTATCACTCAATCGAGGTTTGTAGATACGCAATTTGCCATCTTTGCACGCGCTGGCAAGATACTGACCGCACGGCGACCACGCTAAACTAAATATCTGATCCGTATGACCGGTCAGTGTGATTTTCGCAATTGCTGTTTCGGTAGATGACAAGAGCGACAAATCCCAAATCTTGACGGTCATATCGTAAGAAGCGGACGCGAGCACGTTTGAAGCCAGTGGATGAAATTTAATCAAGTAGATCTTATCAGTATGAGCTTCTATGACGTGTTTCGGTTCGTTTGTCGGTTTTGCCAAACCAGATTCTGGTATTTCCCACAATCGAATTATTCCATCGTCGCAAGCTAATACAAAGAGAGAAAAGGGGTTTAACTTTCTTCAAATTGTAATAAATATTTTTTATTACAATGTTACATAACTTCTCTGAAACACAAACTCACCAACTGCCAATCGTTGATTATCGAAGGGGTCCCATTGAAAGTCCATTACAGTTGCGCCGTGAACCAATGCTGGCATTACTCCATCTGGTAGTCTTCCGGTTTTCTTCAACTCCAATACTGCTATCTTTCCACCTGGACCGCTCAAAGGTACAGCTACTCGATCAGGATTAGCTGCAAGTTTCAAAAGAAACAGAGATATACTCATTATATCATGCTCGAAATCTTTTTCAAGTATAATTTTTCAAGTACATTATTCAAGGAAAAAATTATTTACCGTGAAAGCCATCGCACTCGCCGGATATTTGACGACTGATATTACGTATGTTTTCAATATGCGTAGATTTGTGTCCCGGTGTGCCTTTTAAATGCCGAAACTTGGACACTCTCCCGAAGACTGTCGATGTTCTTTTCGAAGCTGGTGTTGTTGCAACTGGTTCTATCTTTTCCAATTTAGGATCCATGCTCTGCTGCCGTAACATGGGAATACTTTTTTTCGTCTCATCCTCTTTGATCACTTCGCTCTTCGCCTTGAAGGAATCTCTTCGTCTCAACATTGTCGGCGAGCCCATCGCTTTCTCCGCTAAATTCCCATCGGTAACAGACACAGATCGACTCTCATAAAGACGCCGTCTTTCGGCTATCGAATTTCTGTTCGCGCCGCGTTCAAAATTACCAATGTCTTCATTTTCGGGCGACTCGTCTTTCATTTTCGTTTCAAACACTTTACGCCTCTCCGCAGTGCTCGGTGTCTTCGGCTTATAACCAGAGTCGCTTGAATTAGCGTCTTCCTCTATGGAACTGGAATCGCTCTTGCCATTTTCCGCATCTTTCGCGCGCTCGTTAGGCGTCAAAGTAGGCGACTTGTCCGCTTCCGTGTTATGTTCTACAACGTTATTAACTTCGTTCTGATGGTGACAACCGTTGCTGGTGTTGTCACTATTTGGCGCAACAGGTACGGAGAAGACTTTATCGAACGAAAATTCCTGACTGGTGGACTTTGCTTGGAATGGTTTAGGACCGAGGCGGGGCTACAAATTGAAAAAAAAAAAAAAAAGAAATATATAATTTATTCGTTTTCCTCTACGTATCCTAAGAATTATTCTTGCAGAGAAAATTACTGTTTGTTAGTAATGACATGACAATGATGATGTAAGTGTGATTTAAAAAAAAATCGGCCGCACACGCAAAAGTGTCGCGCATTGTCACGGACATCAGATAATTCCTTATATAACATTAGAATGCTCTTTTTTTCTAAGCTGATTACAACCTTATATCCGCCAATCGCGTTAGGATTTACTGATGTAACTACAGATCCGGGATTCGGCGATGTGCGAGGACGCGCCACTGGTTTCGGCTCCTCTTCGGAGATGCTGTTAGTTCGTGAAGCTCTCGGTAAAGGTTTCGGTGGAACAGTTTGTCCCCCATTTTGCATCTTCGTCTTTTCTTCTTCCGTCTCGAATTTTTTCGAGTCGTCGATTTTCTCGGCTTCGTTTTCGATATTGTCGTCATTTTCGTTGGCGTTGATCTGTACTTTCGAGAATCCTTTTGGCGTGGTAATGACCAAGGCTTTTGATTGCCGAGAGATCATTTGTTGTTGTTGAGTTTGTTGATGTTCCACTTTAATTTCGCACTGATTCTCTTTGAGCGCCGCTAAATTCCCTTTGTGTACCTGGAGGTACGGTAAAATCCTTAAATGACCGCGAACCGCAACGAAAGCTACACTGCTCGATTTTTGCACGTTTGAAAATGCGTTTCTGCATTCGATGTGATATATAAAGTTTAACGACAGCAATCAAATATATAACTACATTCACATAAACTTTTACACACATACATACACATATAGCTTGCACTTGTCTTTGTACAGAAAATACGAAAAAATACAGAAAACATAACTAAAACTCCGATAAAGCTTGAAGTGTCTCTTAATTAAAAATTTGCCTTGAAATTAGCCAATGTAATAGAAAGAAAACTCTATCTTTAAATATTGATCCAAATGTTTTTTACACTTCGTACTCTTACTTACGCTGCAGAATAAGCTACAACATCAATTGCCACTTATATTACACGTGCCAGGAATAATAGTTTGAATGGTGCTAATGTATAAACTATAAAACATATATTGGATATCTGAAACGTGAAAAAAATATACACAGAATATGGAAAAAGAAATTAGATAGCGCAAAATAAAATATGCATGTATCAGTGTATGTAATAATAATTAAATATACATATATATATACATGTATAAAACTTCAAATTAATGTTAACTCTTGCAAATTAAACATATAGATCGCAAATAAAAATACTTTAATGCTTAATTTATATAATCTGCTCTTTTTTAAATACATTTTTATATAACATACATATAATATGTATCGTATCTCAGAAGAGAAAACACAGTTCACTAAAAATTACAGCACTTTATACAACCAATAAATAGTACACTGCAGATACGTCTTACATAAAACTATTAGCGCGATATGAATGGCAATGCAAATAAAAAGTTGTGACGATGAAAAGCATGCAGTGATTGATGATTAAAAAACAAAAGTAAAATCGTACAAATAATATTTACAAGTATGACCAAACATTTGAATCTCTTTCTGATCCAAACTACCTTAAATTCCACATTGAGAACAATATTAAAACAATCACAGTAGTTGTTAAAATGTTCACTCACAGTAATCGGTTCTTCGCCTTTGTTCCTTTTAGCAGGATCTAGCGATATTTTTGGTACAGGCGCATTATGACCTTTAATCCATGCTGCTGCGTTATTTTGAGCAACACAACCAGCTGTTTCTGGATAAATATCCGCGTGAAAGTCTCTGTACGTCTGAAATGCAATGCTTGTTACAAAACTTTTAATTGTAACTTGCATAATGCGCGATGATGATTCACGCAATAACTGCTGCTTACTTTCCGTGGCACTTGATACATAATTGGAATCACTATATTGGAAGTGAGTTGTAACAGTCTGTTAACTTCGGCTTGCATCACATTTAGCGCTCGTTTTGGAACCAAGCAAACTCCTTTGGTTTGCTCGCCGCTGTGACGGATTCCTTCCACAAGATAAGGATCTTTATCTGTGACTTCCATATACATAATAGTAGTATCTCCTTTTCCAGCAAGAAAGAGCATATTTGTGTCAGGATCGAAAAGTGGCATCAAAATACTACAAAAAATATTATTGTATATATCAGTAGTGTGTATTTTTAATGTCAAATCATAATTTTTTGCAATGTAGAGAGATTAAAATCAAGAAACTTGTACTTACCCAGTGCTGCAGTCTAACTCCAGTGTCTTTACTGGGTCATTTAAATGCCTCAAGTCCCTAATGAAAACTTGACGAAGTCTTGCTGCGTCGAATCCTGTGGTGAGTATTCTATCACCGTTACCCAACCAAACTATTCTGGAATCTTTGATGCTTTGATGACTTGAGCACGAGTTAACAATACAAGAGGACGCTCGAGGATCTATGATCCTCACTTGCTTGTCCTTGCAGGACGTTGCTAAAACAGTGCCGTCTTGCTTCCAACTTACAGATTGAATTACTTCTGTGTGATCACTGTTAGCTGCAACATCACACAAACGTCCACAAGTAACAGAAGATGTAAAGAAAAAATTGTTGATAAAGTTAAAGTAAAATATATTTACAGAACAGTTCCTGCTGAGAGAGAACATCCCAAAGGGACAGATTGGTGAAAGATGTAGTAGTCAGAAGATGTTCGGCAGTTGGATGCCAACATACTGCTTCGACTCTTCGTTGGCGATGAGAGAATGTACATTCCGGATTGCACAAAGACTCTTCCAAACCACTTTCTGGGATGTGCCATAATTTTACCTAATTCAAATATACACATATAGAAAATCTAATTGCTTTAAGTAGGAGTAATATTTCTAAACAATATTTTTTCTATTTACTGAGAATAAAGTTTCAAGATTCTTACAAGACAATCCTGAGAACCAGTCGCAAGTAAACCATCGTGAAATGGAGAAAAATCCATATCTGTCACAGTGTCTGCATGTGCATGAAGCAGTGGCATAGTCTTGCTCTTTCTACCGCAATCTTCTAATGGCAATACTGCTAAACTGGAACCTTAATAGAAGCAGAAATTTTATTGAAAAATAACAAATAAAACAAAGCCGACAGAATATAAATCTCTATCATATAAGTCTGCAAATATACCATTATGATCAACATTGAATGCCATAAATGCTGCAGATGCTGTTATGTTGTTCCCATAGGTTTGATATGAGCCCACAGAAATATCCCGAATACAAGCCTCTGGCTTAGGAACAATTGGTGCAGCATTTTTATATTTAGATGCTTTAAAACGCCAAGCCATTTTGCTAACTCACTTTAAATCTCTCTACTCTGTTTAGATCATGTAATCTAAAGAAAATAAGATACAAGGTTATATCAAATAACATTTTGTAGCAATATAATTTGTGTCCATATTGTGGACACAATTGTTATTTTGTCTGGCATTATAATTAACCAAAATTATCAAACTTGAGAACATTTGATACAAGCATATGTGAGGATTAATAATGACTTTCTAGAGACCATATAAAGCACAACTTTGGGACAGAACAAAGACCAGAGTTTTCAAAAACTTTTTGAAAAAAGAAACTCTCGCAATTGTATTTGTCAGTCAAGATTCCGCGCAGGTAATCGCTCGGACAGAAATGTGAATAATTTGCTGGGCGTTCCCGGCCTCTATAATGGCAGGTAGAAATCGACGCCGAAGTCTCTTGGGATCGCATCAACGGCGTTGGTTACGAGCGGGTAACACTGACGCGGTCGTTCGGCGTCGCCGAGCAAAGCCGTGCATGACTAATAATTCGGGGGTGAGAATCACCCTACCCTTCGGTTCGACGTCGGGCTGTGTGATTGTCGCTTCGGCGTTACCGCAATGACGCTGATCAGGGACGCGATTTTTGCGGCGAAACGTGACGCAAAGCGGAATACTCACGATTCGCAATTCGAGGCGCATTCACACACGCCAATTCAACGCACTTTCGACGCAAATCTCGAGTGCGTTGCGAAAACACGATAAACACAACGAAAAGACTGCGAACCGAGTGTCGCTGCTCTACCAAGCTCCACGGGTTGTGACGGGTTGACAGCCGGAAACAGGAAAGTCTCCCTCTCCACCTTTCCACCCGAGACGCAGCGCGCTTCTCCCTCCCCCGCGATGATATTGTTCAACGACACTTCACTGGATATCAGCGATTATTTTACGGTCATGTTTTCATTGTTTTATCGCAATACGTTTAAAAAGTAAAATCTTTAAATAATATATGTTACTTATATATTTGATATTTAGCATATGTACATATTATGCGCTGATATATATAATATTATTATAATATATATAATATTATTTTTCTGTGTGTGGGAATAAAACTATGTATCACATCAAATCCATAGGATTAACAAAATATGACACGTATATATACCATAAAAAAAATTACACATTCTGTGTTGCGCATCTCGGTATTTCATGTTACATAATAATACTATTATTCTTTCAAAAGAGCTAGTTGTAAGAGAGGCATCACTTTCAACGAAGATAAATCTGCTAACACAGCCTGAAAATAAAGATATGCACATAAATATTCACATTATACGCGTAAACAGGTTTGCGCATAATGATTTACACATGTTTTAATAAATTGTTGTTTGCGCACCTCAACATTTTGCTGAGTATTGACTTGCAGTAAATTTTCTTTTCGAAAACTCAGTATTGTCACTGCCAACAACGGGATAATCTCCAAAGAGTCATAACCGAGAATCAAGTCCCACAGATACAACAGCTGTTCGGGTGGCAAGTGACCGCTGAAACCCCTCATGAGCCATTTAAAAACTATTCGTATGCTAAAAAAATTGAATGCGCTCACGTAAGAAACTAACGCATGTAAATCAAAAACATATAATCAATTAGGAAAACAGGACGTTGAAACACACTCACGGTTGGACGTGTATATTTTTTAAGTGGGCCCACAGTTGCGGTTCGTGGGTCTGCAGTAATCGTTCGAATAGCAAACAGAGAGCGACTATGCCTTGTTCGTGGCTCGACACGGTGTGCAAACGAAACCAATATCTCAAGTAAAACGCACGAAAGGTGTAATACATGGCGCAGGGATCGTCGTATAAATAACAAAACGGTGTAGCTATCAAACACACACATAATAGCAGTTCGTTTGATTAAATTACACGCGTTAATTTAACCGAGTCTCAATGCCGTGTAATCATTTTAGAATAGAATTCCTTACCGTACATTGTGAATCCGTGAAACGGAATAACACCGCTCGGTGGAAAGACCAAGGTGTTTTCTAACGTCGCCGGTTTGCCTTGCAGAACCGCGTGAATCACTTGACCGCCGGCACTTCTGTCAGTCGTGACCGGGGCAAGTACTTCGGAATCTCGCGAGAAACACAACATGGTTTTGTACGTTACATTAACATGTGATTAGGCTTTGTTTTTTATATTGAGAAATGTGTTGAAAACAAACAACCGAACAAATTTACCATTATTATCAGTTTATCTATCACAATGTCGTACTGCAAAACCATGCTTTTTAATTTATCGTAATATTCCACGTCCTGAAACAAAAGAAAATTATTTAAATTCGTATCAAAGACATCGATCTGTGAAAACATTAATCATACGTTATCTTTGATAACGGATCCAAGAACGAGAGACCAGAGCCGACCGCGTAACGCTCGCGGCGAGCCTCTTTTGAGAAACTCTTGAGCAATCGGTGCGTGATTGGAGCTCAGCACTTTTTCGCCGATATGCGTACGCTCGGCTTCTAAATTTGGAAAACCTTCCGCAGACGGTATGTCGGGATTCACTCCGAGTAACGGCATTCCTTGAGCCAATTCGGAATACATGCGTCTCTACATATAGAAAAGAAATGTCGTACTCATATACATATAAATCACAAATTATATAGTAAATGTAAAAAATTTATTTACCAATTGCGCGAGTGTTTTTACGCCGATTTGTATGTGACTAAAATCCCAATTCAATTCGTCTCTGAAACGGTTTTCCGCTCTTGTTGAAACACGTTTGTCTTATTCTTATGAATATTATATTAAGAATTTTAATTAATTTTATAATTGTTATGTTAACAAATCTATAGAGTTATACACGCACGGTTGCTTCTTAAAGGAAGGATCACGTATGGAAAATAACACGTCTAAGAAATCCTTTGGCGCGTACAACGGTCGATACTGCGACAAATCTGAAAAGAAATTACATTACTTCACGATACGAAACTCATAAATTTAAAATGGGACGATATTCTCAACCTGTCGCGATAAAATTTACCGATGTCGTAAGTGCTCAATTCGTTCCATTTTTCGACAAGTTCATCCCGATCGGCTGTTGGTCTTATACGAGCCAGTGGAATATTTAGTTCGCTGCACGTCGAATTCAGTGACTTCTGTATGCGCCGTTCCCATTGAATCTGAGTCTTCTTCAAGTAACTCAGATCGGCCGTTTGTATGTGCGAAACCGATCGCGAGTGCAACGAGCCCTGAAAGAAAATTTGTTCAGATGCGCACCTGTTTCAAAGATGCAGAGCGCGGAAAAAGTAGTAAAAAAAGTACCACGTACTCGCGATCGCGCCCAGTGAAACACGGTGTTTCTGATCTCCGTCTCCAAGCCGTTGGTTTTTAATGCCGCGATCAGTGAATTTTTGAAATCGTCTTTGTCCACGGCGGGCGACGCGACGAGCCTCTGCGAAAAAAAGACGACAACAACAATCAAACTTCTCCCAATGTGGACACACTTTTGGAGTTTCAACACGCACCTGTATTTCGCTGTAAAGCGCCTTGTAATTCGACATGTTTTGTATATCCTCGGTGAGTTTCCGAGCGGTCTTGTCGAGCGACGCGTTCTTCTCCGTAATTTCTTCGCTCATCGTTTCGATATGCTACTCTCCGTGCGCTCTCTCCGACAGGATTCCCTCTCGCGTTCGAAGATAAATTGAAAATGTGCGCCATATTTAAACAATCGTTTCCAAAGCAACGATCACGTGTGTCGTTCGTTGGAAACGTCGACTCATGCGAGGAAATATGAAAAGACGCCCTAAGAGACAGAGGGATGAAAATCTATAAAGTGCATAGGGTAAACTATAGATTTTCATAGTTCACCGGCGATGGATTTTGAAACACAAACCGCACTAGTGGCTGCATATGCATGTACGTGTATGTGAGCGGAATAATAAAATTCATCCGTGTGTCTGTGTCTTCTCATGTTGCGCAAAGTGTTTTCTAAAGGTTCGACGAAGAGATAATTGTTTATAAAAAAAAAAAAACAACACATTGTACTTCGAGAATATAAACGCCACATGTTCGATGTAGCTCTCTCTTTCTTACTCTCCGCTCTTTTTTTTTCGATGTGCCATTCCTGTCAGAGTAGGATGGAGTTAGGATTGTTAGGAGTTCAGCCGTAGTAGCAGGTTAACCAAACGAGTTAACTGGCGTAGCTACAGCGCGAAAGATCTCGGAATATTTGACGAAGCGAAATTTCTCGAGAACGCGAAGCTTTGCGGTTCTGCGGTCGATCGGAACTTCGCCACAACCGCTCTCATGCTCTTCTGTAGGAAAATGGCGGTGCAACAATCCCGGTTGTTTTGAAACATACACTTTGCTGCTGATGATCGACAAAGTTGCCAACTAACATGGATATCTCAAGTATGCTCGAGGTACAGGTGAAAGAAGAGTCGGAAACGGAGACAAATGGTGAGTAGTGATTGTTGCAAGCGAATGGCAACAAAAAGCGATCTTTTATATCCAGACGTGATCTCAATACTCGTCGTTCTAACCTATATTCTGTTCTCTTCTACTGCAGCAATATCAGAGAAGGATAACATTTTACTCAACATTCCCGAACTAGAAGTTGCGCCGGTTTCTGAAGAAGAGAAGAACTTCTATAATCTCATGTTTGACAATGGTTAGTTCTATAGACAAGAAGCCTTTTTTTACTTCTCACTAACAGTTTATAGTTGATGTTTTTTTTCCTATTTGTATTCTGGATTGTTAACTGGTTATAGAAAATATATAAATTTACAAGAAGTCACTTTTGGAATAGCAGAAATTTTATATATCACATATGTGAACATTTAATGTTTTAGATCTTGCATCTGTGAGATTCTGGAGACTTCACTGTACAGCATGTGATGTACATATAGGTTCTGCTCCATCTCAATCGCATAATATGTATCAACATCCTGTACTTCACACACTGCTATGTGCAAAATGTCGAGCATTTTATGGAGATGGCAATTTTGAACAAGGTAATGTAATCATTTTATTCTCATGTATACTCTTACTGTATTTTTTTTTTAATGTTTATAATTTATTAGAATTACATATAATATATTTCATAATTTATACTTTTATCTTTAGGTGATGATGCTACAGACATGTTCTGTAGATGGTGTGCAAATGGTGGTAGTTTATATTGCTGTTCATATTGCAGTAATACATTTTGTACAAAATGCATAAGAAGAAATTTCACATCTTTGGTTAGAAAGAAAATTGAGGCAGATGAAAAATGGAAGTGTTTTGTATGCAATCCTAGTGATTTGTATAGTGCAAGAGCTGTGTGTTGGGCTCTCCTTGAACATGTAAAAACAGTAAAAAGGTATTGTCACAAAAAATGCTTTTATTAGTAACATCAATTTTTAGTGATTTTTGATGAACGTGTGGATATTTATATTGGAATTTAATATGTTTCACAGAATACTTAAAAACAGTAAGGTAATGTCTGCCCAAGAGGTTGAGGATAAAATGAATTTAGATGAATCGCCGTGTTGCCCGCGTACGAGGAAACGCAAACGTCGAAGAAACGAATCAAATTCCGAAGAGGAGGATGAGACATATACACCTACAAACAATGGGATAATAAATCAAGTAAACAAACGTAAACAAATGAGTAAGTTCAAACTCACTCGGCCCATGCATACCAATTTAAATGGCGTAAATACATATGTGAAGCAACTATATCCCATCCGAGCACGTCCAACTTCGATGTTGACTAATCACTCTCCGAATGAACAAGTAACCGAGCCCAATAAGATCAGAACTGTGTCGGATAAGGTTCTCTTTCCATCATCAAGCACAGTGAATGAGAAGTCTCGTTCAGACGTCTCATCATCATCGAGATTTGAAAATACCAATACATTGCAAAAACAGACAATATATCGCACTACTCTAATAAGTTCCATGGCGGGTTCGAACACTTATGTTGCACCGTCTACTGCAGACTCCGTACCTCGTAGATGCGCGGTCCTTATTCCTCAGTCACAGCCGCAGACGAGCCAACCGTTAAAGTCGAAATTGTATCAGCCAACGGAGTCGAATAAATTCCACGCGCCGCAATCACTTCAATCGAATACAATGGTGTCCATACCCAAATCACCAAACAGACTTCCTATTGTCGTGCGGAGCATACTGAAAGAAACATTGACTTCCAACATAATCGAACTTGACAGTGACTCTGACGACGAACCGAAGATAGTCGAAAATCCGACAGTCAATGTGAATAACAAGGATAAGGATGTTATTATATCTTCCGAGAAAATAGTTCCTGTTGCGCTTGCATGGGACAAAACAAATGTCAATAAAATAATAGAACAGCCTCTGAAAGTGATGTGCTCATCTCTGAAGAAGATTCCTCCTTCGTTCAGTGAAAAGATGTTACCGCACAGTCAAGAACTCAAACAAGTTTTAAATAACATAAATGAAAAACTAGTGAATTTATTTAATTTAAACGAACGGAATGAAGATATTGATTTGATGGCGCGAAAAAAAATAACGCAGTTTTATCGAATCATACGCGACACGGTACTACAATTAACGCACATTAACGATAGAACAGTACGCGAATATAATGACTGGGTGAGATCTCGAAGAATAGAAAAGAACGCGCCGCCGTCTTCAACCAACGAGAACACAACAACGGAAAATGTAGAACTTCCATTAGACATGATTTGCGTTAACGATTCCGATACCGAGCCTGAAATTGAAAGATTGGATCACAAATTTATCCAGCCATCTGACCTTGTTAAAGATTGTACGATTATTGAAAATTTGCTATTCGGTAAAAAACAAGTTGTGCATCGAGCCGTCGGTGATGACATTGCGCATTCAATGGTAGATCAAGAGAGCCAAGTATACGACGTGATTTCAAGGGATTATGAGAAATGTATCGGGTATTCGGTTTTGAAAAAAGTCGATCATGACAAGTCAAAAACAAACGATAATGCTTTGGAATCAGTGATGACGCTTGAGAACTTTGGCAAATACGAGGAACAATTTATCTTTTACTTGCAGCACATTGAAGATCACGGCATCGAGATTGAAGATACAGAAGGTTTAACAGATTCGAACGAAATGCCAATTGAAAAGCTAGTAGAGACGAGTTCGTCGTTTATTTCGCGTGCAGATTCCGATCAGGCAAATAATTGTGAGCAAGAAGACAGTTCAACAAATTGCATTACTACTCCAACAACTAAGGACGACGAGTCGATAACATTTACAGAACGTTTAAAAGAGTTTGAAAAAACATTAAAGGAAGTAAAGTTGCGAAACAAAACTAAGACAGACACTAACGCGGCATTGTTAATATTGAACAATGACGTAAACTCACATCAAAACGATAATGATGTAGTAAATGCGAAAGAAGTTACTTCGACTGAAAGATCGGATGACATTATTATCGACGATTGTGCTATTATTGATGATTAATGCGGAAGCTTTTAAAGTATATGTAACTTCTAAACTTGTGTAAATTAAAATATTCTATTGGTTTATTATCAGCTTTGTAATTATAATAATCAAATCATCTGAAAAAAGTGTAAAACACAGCTTTCTCGTCTTAGAGCCTTAATCTTTTTTTTTGTTCTTAAAGAAGTTACAGTTACCTCACAGAAAAAGAAACTTTGTATTATATACATATATATGAAAGATGTGTATAAAGTATTTCATTTCTAGATTAGAATAAAATGAACATCAAAAAATGTCTCACAAATGGCATTGTGTGACGAATTCGCGTTCTAATAACAATTACAGAGAATTATGTTGTCATTTTTTTTAGAGTCCATTCTCTCAATCTGTTTATTATAGATAACTATAGTTATACTTCAGCCAACTTTTTTTACGCAACGACAGTAATGTAATACGTTTGATATATATAATGCCACTTTTTTTAAAAATAAATTCCATTATATCTATTATTAGTTTACATAGTTTAACATTTACGTTCTTTTGTAAATATATATACAGCAATGCGCGAACTACTTATGGCATACATATGCTACTAAATGTCTTGTTATTTTTGTAAGGAACACTTTACAACATTTTACGACTACAAGTGTTATATTGAAAGAGTTAAACATGTTGTGTACTTAATTGATCGCCAAAGCCATTACTTGAAGCTATTTTAAGAGATGAAAGATAGAAATTTTCTAAAACAAAAAGCTGTGTAAAATTCACAACAGTATCTTCTGAAACATTATTATGTTTTACTGATAAAACTGTAAGATTTTTATTATAGATTCGATTAGAAAACAGTAAAAGTGTTGCAGATTTTGACATTATACATCTACACTGTCAAAAAATATGTAAATTTACAGGAAGTTTCGATTTTACACAATTGTTGTAAATGTCATGTTATTAATAAGTGTAGAACGTCGTGCCAGTTTACAATATTAAATGTAAATTTACGTTTTTAGTATTGATAGTAAGTTTCGGATATTTTTTGCAGTGTAAAAATGTGCGCCATAAGTACGCAGCATTAATTTGTACACTTGTACGTATGTACATCACACAGCGTCTTTACAATACACATCTTACAGGCAAGATGTATGAAATGTTATGGTTTTCTTTGTGCGAAGACTTATCGTTATTATGTAGCTATTCGATTATTATGCACTTCATATATTTAATTTGCACACTTTTGTCGAGTCAAGTCAGAGTCAGAGTTGTCGAATTTTTGTTGGTCACTTGTCAGACACTTCGTTTCGAGATACTTGCGCATTATCACCAAAGAATCAGCGTATTCTGAACACTGTTTCCTTAAAAAACTCCACGATCGTAACGCACATACATAAATAATCAGCAACTGGCTAATAAAGTTCGATTATACCTTTGATTTTGAAAGATAAAGAAATACATATATATCCCGGTATTAATGTACATACATATTCTATATAAAAAACGAATAGTTAGACATTTCTAGCCTGTTCGCTATCTTTTGCAAGCGATACACGTGTGATTTATGCAAGTTTCGCGAAATGAAAGAGTGCGTACGAAATAGAAGTTGCTTTATATATAGTTCGTTAGATTATAGATATTTAGACATTAGATATTTAACATTATCTACATTTAATATAGTTCGTGCAGCAATAAGTTTCGTAAGAATAAAAACAATTATTTCTTTTCATGTAAACTTGGTTCTTATATGTGCAAAAACAAAAATCTACAAGTTCATGCAAAATTAAATTATTCTTTGTCTAAATATAAAAAAAAAATTAAGAAAAATAAATGAACGAGGCACATATAATTGTTCTTTATAAAATAACAGTTACAGCGATCATTTCTCTTTAATGATTTTTTATTTCATTTCTTTTTATCACATACACATATATCAGAGAACACAGAAATATAACATTTATCTGATCATGTAGTTTTGCTTTTAGTGTATTGATATCTATTTGGCTCATATTATGTAAAAAGACACATACATGTTTCGCTGTAATGGTTTCGCCATAGAAATTTAACCATCAATGTTTCGTGAATTATGAATCTAGCGATATGTACAGAACTTAAAAGAAACTTAAGCAAATGTTAGACATTTTTAATTTTTACGCACAGAAAAGAAGTGTTTTTCTTTTTTTTTAATCTCTCTGATACGAAAATTTTTATATTTGCGTTATGTTGTTTCACTATCGTGGCAGTTTTTTTTGTTTTTATGGATACAAAGTTGTAGCTCATGGAACATATTTGAGCAAGTTTTTGTACGATACTGGTTTTTGTATAAATAATAACATTAAGAAACAGAAATAATATTAATGTCTCGACTTATCTTAAAAAAAAAAAAAACATTAACAATAAATGCGATGCACTGCGAAAATACATGTTGAGAGCACACGTTGTCGGAGCTTGACGTTTCGGTACCGATGATGCTTATACGCTGCATTGTGGAATCAGTGTTGTTCCTAGAATTCTTCACACCCTTATAGATACCTTCTAGTATCGAAATTGGCCTTTCCTGCCTTTTCCATTATGGTACACTCTCAGCGGCGTGTAATTTCCATTTCCATTCATCACTGTATTTGCAAAATTGTAAAAAAATTATGAAAACGATAAAAATATGAGAAATACAGCACGCGTTCTTGTGTGTGTGTGTGAACAGCTACACGTATACATGTATATATATATATATTTATATATTATATAATTCTCTGTGATACATGCAGAGAAGAAATACAGTGCAGAGGAGAAATACTGTGCAGAGAAGAAATACTGTGAGAAAAATGCAGTTATAGAACTGCATTTTAGTAATACATACGACACACATATGTGTTTCGAAAGACATACTAAATTAGAAAATCTCGAACATATCGGATCACTTACTCAATTCAGGATCCTTTATAGTAGCTTGTGAGTCAAAATTACGATGCGTATGTTAGAAATGCGAGAAACAATTCGATTAGCGTGTGCGCGTATCGCAAGTCCGCTTACCTTGCACAATAGTTGGAGGCTGGCGAGGTTTTTTAACAGTGTTTGTAAAACATCTCGGCTTCACTAGACCATGATACAATATAAAATACAGGATGGCAACGGCGGTCGCCGCTATCGCCATGTAACGATACACGAGTCCTAACGAGTACACGATATCCTCGTCGCCGAACTTAACGTAAGCACCGATGACGGCTCCGAGGCATCGACCTGTGCGGATAAAAAAAAAAACACAAAAATCAACAATTTAAACAGTCTATCCGACTGTTTCAACTACTGAACGTACCGACGCAGAAATGAGCTATCACAGGCATTGCTTGGGCAGTCACAACCCAATAACGCGGTTGCAAATGTCTGACGTAGAGGATGGCAGTAACCCACATTATTCCTAATGTGAATACTTCTAGAGCCTCCGAGATTAGAGACCACCAAGGTCCCGTCATGACACTCAGTATGATAAACCTATGATTGAAATTAGATGTATTTAATGACGGGAAACACTCTTGAGAACTGTCGTCTAATCGATTGTCGTTGGCAATCGTCACGCGATGTAATGTATTGTCCGACTAGAAGAACTTACCTACCTTAATATGTACACTGTGAAAGCAGTAATAAAGATGTTACTGTGTCCGCAATAATCCACAAGATGTTCAGACTTCCAAAGGAACAGGAACGTCGGTATAGCACCGACGGTCATAGTGATACCGATAGTCAAATCATCGCCTCCTAGTTTTTGCAAATACCTGCACGAAAGAGAAATGAATTTTTCATATTTCTCAAACGAAAAATGAGCATGTTATTACGAATCCGATAATAAAACACATTTCTTGAATGCTCTAAGATCATGAATTCTTACAAAGGCAAGTAGCTGTCCATCGCGCTCCAAAAGGTTCCCAACGCTATCAAAATGAGAACCAGGACGAAGATCTCGTTGCCGTAACGTTTGATGGCGCTTAGTGGTAGCGCCAGCATGCCGTTTCTTGTGTGCCAGTAACGTTCGGGACGGCTGAGCGGCATGCCGCACGCCAGCAGAACGATGAGAACCGCGAGGAGCATCATCCCGCTGTGCAAGAGAAGCGGCGCAACGTAAGGTGGCCACACATCGATCGTCAAGGTGCTTAGGTAGCCGCTCAACGATCCCATGATAGCGAAACCGAGAAAACCGAACGCCAATTGGCGCCCGACGTCGCCGCGACCGCACGACGTTTCCCTGGTCGCGATCACCACCGCGGCGTTGATCAGAGTCAACGCGGCCATCGAGCTGGTGTCCGCGATCGAGCGCGCGGCCAGATATATCCAGAACCTCGCCTTCTCTGCCCAGCCTACGGAGAAAATGCTGCAACCGCCTGTAATGGCCTCCAGCACGCTGCAGTCGTCGCCGGCGGTCTTCAGCACGCTACCTGAAACAAGAATATCATCACTGTTGTTACAAACGAGAAATTCCGTCGCGCTCCGCGCTGCAAAGAACGCCGGAAAGAAAACTAATACGAAACGTTACCCGGGTGCGTGTACGGATCGACCAGATCGCACATAACTAAACAGGTCTCGTTGTACTTGATCCTCCTGGCTTCCAATACAGGCGATATGCGACAGAAGAAGCGCTCGATCATGGGATACAGACAATACTTCTCCTCGTCGTCGGGATTTAACGCTTGTCCGAGAGTGCCGTTTATCGGCAGAACGTTCGAATATTCGGTGTAAACATGACAGATGACGTTATAATTGTCATCCTCGTAACACAAGTGCGGCGGCTCGTCCTTGATCACGAAGCGGTGAGCTTTTTTCAGTTCTTCCTGCGAGAAATGAAAAAATCTTCATCTTATGAGCGCTGGATGAGATATATTTCGCGTTTGTAAATTCTGTGAAATATCCTCACCTTCATGTCAAATTCGCTGTCCAGCAGCGCGACGTTATCGCCGCTGCTCTTGTTAAAGTCTGTTTCAACGTTAACGGTGATCCGAAACGTGTCAATGTCCTTTTGTTGAATGTCCAGCACGGTGTGCGGGATGCAGACGTAGCTGCAATTTTGCAGCAACATCGTGCCCGTCTCGCTGTCTTCGCCGGGCCAGCGGTGACACTGATTCACGCATCTCTCTTGCTGTACCTAGAAATATCATCATCTCCGTTTGACGTAGGGGCAACCTTACATTGTATTTCTAGCTAAAAGAAATAATATTTATTCTAACTTTGTAATGTAAAATTCTATCGTCGCGTTCTTTTTCAGTTTCACAGTATTGTTGGTATATTTCATGGCATTATATGGGCGTACCATCGAACTGTTTTCGTTACATCCGAAGATTACGTTCGGCGGATGGGCTTTCTCGACCGACAGCAGGTGAAGCGGGAGCAGATCCAGTAGCAGAAAATAGAAGAGCGCCGAGGAGAGGCAGGTGTACGCGATCGTTAAACGCAGGTAAACGCTGTACTTGCAGCTACATCCGTTCGACGATCCGGAGCTCAAGTAAGTGTCGGCTCTCATTCCAACAACAAGCGGTCCGAGTATCGAGACCGCCGGCGACACCATCGACACGAACTTCACCTCCTCGATGCTCAGACCCATTTTTGTCATGTGCAACGGAAGAAACGGGAAGAGACTGCCGATGCCTGGGGGGAAAAAGCGCGTTGCAAATTAGATTAGAAATCACTCCGACGTGAATTATTGACTGCTCGACGTAAAACTTTACCGGCGTAAAAGACGAAAAGAAGACATTTGAGCGATATCAGATTTGTATTGATAAATCTTTTCTTCGGCAGATCTTTTTCTTTTGGCGCGTCATCCTTCTCCTTCTTCTCCACGTCCTCCGTTTTCTTCTTGTCCTTCTTTTCCTTCTCCTTCTTGTCCTTCTTCTCTACGTCCTCTGTTTTCTCCGTCGTCGTCGCCGTCGCCATTGTGAACAAGCGGTTCGTCTACTTAGGGGATGGTCGCGAGTCAATTGGGACAACCTGGGGGGGGTTGTCTAGTCCGTTAACTGATTGCTTATCTCCATCGCGCCGCGTTCATTCTGCTTGCGCCTGAGCTAGATCACGCCAGAGAAAAGTTACGCACGAGCGATAATGTGTGCGAGAGCTTTTTATAAATATCCATAAATAAACAAACCCTTCGATCTGGAAGAGCGAATTTTCTGTAATTTAATACACAGAACAAAAGTTTGATAATTGCGCGCAATTATATTTTAAATAAATTTATTATTTTTTAAACTCTGAAACTAAATATTACTTTTTCCGTTTAAAAAAAAAAAAAAAAAAACGAAATTTGATACAGCGGATTAATTTGACGTGAGACACCTTGCTTGATTGAGCAATGTCGTCACGCGAACCGGCCACGTATAATCGGACAGGAAAACGATCGCACCTGCAGGCGCGTGCGGGAACATCAAAGACAAACCGCGCGGATGTAACATATCGCCACGTGGGTCGTAACGTAACGACAATGAAATTATTGTGCCATATTTGTACACAGGCTCGTTAGTGCCTATGACGGATGTGCTTTGGAAATGTAATATCCGAGCGCGCCGAATACAATATGGATTTCCGCACACGTATATATTGTCCTCACCCCCATAGGATACGTATAGATATAATCAGGTTTGTTAAAGTATATACCTCCCCCGTTGTCATTTTGTTTTACACGTTTGTGAGAGAAGAAAAAAGAGACGAAATTGTCTCACGACTTGCAAACGAACAGATTCGTACATAAGATGCACGTGAAATATTCACGTAAAGAGAGTGGGAATAAAGAGTGCTATTGTAAGAATTGATAAATTGATAAAGAATTTGTCCCTTCTTTCTCTCCTCTCTCCTCTCACTGTCTATTTGTCTATCGATCTATTTCTCTCCGTGGCGAAATGCTTCTTAGCTTTCGTCCTTCAACGAGAATTTTTGTCGCGCGCTTATTATTAGATATCATATTGGAAAAATCTCTTCTCCGGATTAAATACAAACGACGCGGATTGGATTCGCGAAAAGAAAGACATTAGTAGGTCGCAATTAATATTCCACGGGACGCGATGTTTTTTTTTTCTCTCGCGACGCTCGCGGCGAAATCTCTTTGCGTCGTCGTCGGTATATGGAAGCAAAAGCCAGTTTAATCTGGAATATGTGGCAATAAAACGTCTCTCGACGTCACATCCGTGTAACGCGAGGGGGAATACCACCGAAGGGGTGGTGGAGCATTTACTTTCCATCGGATCGTAAAGTTCCTTGTACGTGAGAGCGCTATTTATCCATGAATGAGCGCGTATGTAATCTCAAAGAGGAATTTGTGCCAAGGTAAACGCGCGCGCACGATTTAACGTGGATGCGCTCGAGTATCAATCAATTCGATTCAGATGCAACGAATTCGGAACATTTGAGACGTGTGTGTGTATAGCGGTCGTGTGTCTGCGTCAAATACATATTTATGTATGCGCATTTCGCGGCGTTCGAGATTTTCTCATCATCCGTTACCCGCTGATACATTTAATTACATCACAAGTAAATTGGTCCGCGAGTCAACGATGGCTTTTCATTAAAAGTCCGCGTGCATCTTTTTATCGCAAGTTGATCTCTGGCATCTCTCTTCTCGTAGGGGTTTTTTTTAGAATTTTAAAACACTTAAGAAACACTCTAAAGTTCCTGACACGCTTTAAAACCAAAAAAAAAAAAAAAAAAAAAAAAAAAAAAAAAACTTTTGACCATTTTTCAGTTCGCGTTTTCAATCGGTCAATTTTTTCCCAACATTTCTCCCGGCACAAAAGGTACGAAGCGTTTTGAAACTTCTTGAAAAGACTCGACAACTTCTTGAAAAGACTCAAGAAAAGAAATTGATTTGTTTCCTGACTGTTCGCAAAAAACATCTTGTCATATATTATGTTTTAAATATCCCCTTGACGGTTTTTTTTGCGTTGCTTTTTATCCTTCAATTTTATTAGATAGCATTAGTCGAGAGAAGCTGCGAAAAAGAGCCGCGAGCGATTAATAATTGAATGATCACCGTGCACGGACGAGAGAGATTGATCTGCGTGTATTCCCTGTCGTTTTCAGATTGATTACATCGCCGTCGCGATAGTTGTTGTCAGTGACACACTTAGTTCTCGAACAAAAAAGTGGTTTTTCCTCCGAGATCCCCGCATTGACTTAAACCGTCCGTTCGCTTTTATTTCTTCGCTGGACTAATCGACATCTTCCGTCCGACAAATTTCGCCCGGGTCAGCAACCACACAAAAGTGACGTGCGAGTTCTTGCCGAAGGAAGAAACTCTGTCGACGTGTTAGAGAAAACGTCGTATCACAGTCCAATCCCGAAATTGATAATCTTTCCTCGAAAAACGAAGTGACAGCATTAATTCTTTTGCGCGCAAACAAGTTCCGGATATCGTAACTAATGATTGTAACTGCGCGATTTAATGTCGCTCCATTATTGTATGAGAAATCGGTCGTGAAATGGCTGCGAAACGGACTAGAGCGAGTTGTGCTGAAACGACAGAGGCCCTAACTGGGTTAACGACAGGTTACGGAAGCCTCGGATGTTTTCGCATGCTTTATTTAAAGTAAAGAAAAACGTGTTCGTTGAAACGTAATTCTGACGCGAGGAATTCGCGCTCGTTTCTGCGTCGCGTAAAATAATAGAGTCAGAACTTTAAAAAGGAAAGTTTATGAAAGACATTAAAAGTCACAAATAAACCCGGTGAATATACACATACGTTGTTTAATCAAACATTTGTCGTACACGTCGATCACTTAGTTTCTCTTTCTCTCTGATCCGCGGTAGTTTAAACTAAATTAAACTACAACACTCCCCGAGAGTGTCTATTCCAATTCATAACTAGATTTCCTGGAAAAACATCGCTTGCATAAGGAATTTCCAAGGATCTTCCACGTGCATTAATAATAATCGGCTATAAATAGAACCCAGCGAACGCGGTGCCTTTTGACTAGGCGGAGATTCATCTAATCTAATTTTGATTTGACACAACGGGCGGAAGTCGCAACGGCCCGCATTAATAAAATTGCGTCTTTCTCTTCTTCCTCTCTCTCTCTCTTTTTCTCTCTCGTCCTATCTTACTAAATAATTTTTTTCACAGAGCACTTTTGTATCCCTTCCTTTTGTTTTTTTTAACTGTGTGTGCAAGTATTGAACACAAATCTCATGTATTTCGAGATACAGAAAATACACTGGTTGTCCCGCAAATGTTGTAAAAGTAGTTTGAAAAGATCGAGGTTCTTCTTTCTTTACAAGGTAGGTAGTCTCTACAAGATTGCCACATTGCATCACATCGACGGAGAACAGGTCTCCGATTACGTCAATATCTCTCCAGCTCCATATCGTCGCGAGTCACCGAATAATCTTCGGATCTTGGCGATCGCCGGTGTGAAGGCAAAAGACTTCTAAAAATAATTCTTTACGAGTTCCGTCATACGTGTCGTAAAACGCGTCAACGGTATATTCCGTTCATCGGACGTATTGTAATATGGAGACTTTGATGTAATTGCTTTTTATAAACACACAAGCGACACAACAAATTTATATACAGAGAAGCGATACAAAGTGCAACAGTAGTGAAAAATACTTGCATCACACCTCTCTCTCTCTCTTTAAAGAAAATTTCTTCCCGCTTCTCTCTTTGTCTCTGTAGTTCTCTGTAATTTTATGTACAGTTCGAGATTTGCACCTTCCTCCGATGGAGCGCGCGCGGTGACAGATTCATTTTCTTCCGCCGAGCCAAGCGCTTTTACTGTCATTTCAGTGGTTATTATTCACCCCTTATAAGTGTCCGCACAATGAGACGTTCGCTAAATCGCTTCTTTTCGCTTTCTCTCCCGATGGGAGAGAGAATGGGACATCGTATTACGACGCGATAAAAAGCCTCGCTGCTCGTCGTCGTTATCATCACGCTCGCGGGCGAGAACAAAAGTTTCATTCTCAATGGCCGCGCCTGAGAGAGCGGCCCGCGATTAAATCTCCACGCGAAAGCATGCATTTCGCGTGTACTCGCGCGGGATCAGAAGCGCGTGCTTCGATCCTCTAAATATAGCTCGTTTTTGTTACAGTGCCGGATTCAATTGCGCGCACGTGTAAACAAATCGAGTGCGGAGAATCACGCGATTCAATCGTTACTTGGCAAACACTTTTTCATAAGATGAAATATTCGCAATGAGAATAAAAAGAGTCGTTTTTTTTTTTTTTTTTTTAAAAAAAGCAATTTTGTCGGAGAACGAGACGTTATCTTGGAAAAATTCGTGTGAATATTTGAGAACCTCGTATAAAAGCAGGAATTTAGTTTCCTGATTCGAGCACCCCCCAATGGTTACAGTACTCTGACGCCCGCATAAAGAATCGATTGCAATGCCGGCCTTTGTCACGAGATAAGAACGCGCGCGCGCGCGCAAGTCTTCTTCCTCAATGCGATCTTTTACAATGGAACTGCGCCTTCGCACAATACACCGAGAGAGAGACACGAATCATATCATTACCATACAAATACTCAACGATATTCTCAAATCATCGGGTGGCACGCAACGTTTACACACGCGTCATTATCGTTATTATTATACGCGAAATGTCGTGATCACACACGCGAATGTGTGTGTGTGTGTGACCTTCCTTCCATCCACCGATTGGTGGTGTCTCACGCGCGAAATTGGGTTAATGAAATCACGGAGAAGGAAGAAGATACACGAGTCCAGGTGTACGCGAGTTTGACGTGGCGATTCTCTCCACGGAATTCCGTGCGAAAAGAAAATCGCTTTAGTCAGCAAGTTGCGACTTTAATCTGGACTTTAATCTAGAACGGTAATCACGCGGGGAGAGAGAACACATTTTTTTTTTTTTTTTTTTTTATTTTATTTCCTCATTAATTTTACGACCTTCGTCGATGACGGACGTGACATTTTTCGGACGGAGCGCGGAACAGGAAGACAGAGTGGGGTAGGTTTTTTCTTTACGAGTCAATAATGGAAAGCGCTCATATCATAACGAAATGAAGCGTGTATTTGCGGATGACGCCGCAGGTGCGCGAGTGTACGTGTGTTTGTGTGTGTTTGGAGCACGTCGCGCACGGGAAACGCGCGACGCTCCGTGTAACGGAAATCCTATACGGAAAAACGGAGATGGATTTCTCTTGTCGTCTTTGAAGAGACGATAAAAGCTCAAGCGGCAAACTTCTGAAGAATCTTAATATCTCGCGATACAGATAAGATTAATAACTTTGTAATGAGAATGAAAATTGATGACACAAATAAACATAACAAAAAAAAGGAAGAAGTTCAGACTCGCTTTCGCAGGAAGATGTCGAAGTTATAATTGTGCTTGTGTCGTCACAAAGAAAGAAATTTGTGTGATTACGTAATACGACCACCCGCAGATCCTTGAAAAATCATCCAACAATCGCGTAAACGCAGCAATCGGTGAGCCCACGTGTCGTAACGTTGACAACCAGAATGCAGATCGGCCTGCCGTTCGCTTCAGGGTCACGTTCTATACCAGGCGGTGACGTTAAATAGCGTTGGAGTCTTTCCTTCCGATTGAATTTCCGATTTTAAGAAAAGAGTAGCAGCTTTTTTCCGCGTAGTCTTTTTAAAATTACCGAAGAGAAAGTCATTAAATCTGCAATCACAACGATACATAATTATTTGATTTTGTATATTAAGCAAAATCTAAATATCAATATATAAAAATATTAAGAAGATCTTGTGCGTGAAAAGATATGACGTGTGAATGATTTATGGGGCCCATAAAAACGGGGAAAATATTTTTTATCTGGGTATTATTATCTACTGATTTACGTAGTTTTCACACGTACGGACGTGGATTATTGTCTGTATTCCCCGCGCGCATGCCAAACATCGGCTAAAAGTGGACCTACTGCACTCCCCAGTACGAATCAGCGATTCAATTGAGAGCCAGCGGCGTGAGACGCGGGACAGATTTCACGATCGATGGGAATTACTCATTCAAGCCGTCGCACGGCCGGCCACCTAATTCCGCCCACCGTCGAGCTCCCCTCCTCGCCCTTGCTCAACCCGAGGGCTGCGCCCCTCGAATGACGGGGTGCCCCCCGGAGGAATAGCGTCGGTAGGAACTTGCTTCCCCTAGTGTAGCCCTATAGAAATGGTAAATACGATGCGCCGAATAATCGCCCGATTCCGAGGCGTAATTCCGCCTCGCACGATACTGCCTGCGTTTGGATCCAGTGAAGAGCCTACGGACGCGTCGGTTCTTTCGAGTGCGTTGAGTTGAAAAGTCGCGAAACAAATTAAATCCCCAATTAATTTCATACCTGCGTTACGTTAAACAAAAGGGAATACGCGCGATATTACGACTGTGATTCACACTGGAATAAAATATGCGGGGGCTATGAAGATGGTGAGCGTGTACATATTACTTGCGTGATCGATTGCACAAGTTTTTTTAGCGCACGCTAAGAAGTTATCTCGTCTCGCAATTCAAACTTCGGCAATGCTGTGCTCTGCAAGTAATCGCAAATCTGTGAAACATTGCGCCAATTTATTTTGAGCATTTATCGTCGCGCTTCTGTGAAGAGATGTCTTGAAATTCTTACGCAAAAATCAACGCGTCGCAACGTATCGATACGCGATCCCAAGTTTTGTCAAGAAAATAAATGAGAAACTCGACCCGCGGATTCCGCGGAAGACCGTTCTGTGGATGATAGTACTTTTCCAATAACCGATTTCGCGTTCGTTTCTCTGCCGCGGAGAAGTTTCCCGACAGAATGGCAATGCCGTCGTCGAAGAACGAAACCGCCCGCCATTGATATTATAATCCACGATGCACATGCTCCTGTGTGGAAGGATTTGGTCCAAGTTTTCCCAAACGTATTTGATACGCGTTACAAAGATTCTGTGACAAAAAAATTATATCTCAGAAGAAAACAAAGAAACTGGTTAATAAGAGATCAAATTGCACACAATGTCTCAAGCAAATAAACAAAGCTCTTTAACTTTTAACTCTGCATCAGATCTTCTTTCAACTGTTGTCTATGAAATGTCGCTAGATCTAATTGCGACTTAAATTGATTGTTGATTGACGACTCGATTATTTTCAATTAGCGCAATGTTTGCTCGCTACACCTCCAATAGCACAACAAAAAGCCGCCGATACAAATGCAGGCGCTTACAAATAGGCGCTTGATTTGCCTCGTCACTCCGTTTTTTTTTTCAGTTTCCGATCACATACACGGTGTCATCAATAACGCACGCTCGATACCCGCGCGCACGATGCGCGCATGCTGTTTATTTTCCTCCTCCTCCTTTTCCTCGGAGGTAAAACGTACAACAGGATGCTCAGCATGTATTTACCGCGGATAACGGAACCGCGGCGATGTCGGAGAAGCGTGAGGCAAGAAGCAGGGAAGAAAGAGAGACGAGAAACGGTGGGAGAGTCGAGAGATGGAAGAACGACCGATAGAAAGAAGGCGTCTCGAAGGAAACGGAGAACCTGTACGGCAAGACGCGCGACGTCCGTTTATGATTTCACGTTCGATATAGGGAAACATAACTCGCGCGCGAATGCTCGCACTCTAAATATTGATCCAAAGATAGATGTCAGTAAAAAGAAAAGTCAATTTGAGCGATTCAGTCGAAAACAAAGCAAACTCATAAAATGCAAAATCTGTTTTAGACATGATTTCATCGCTCGAAGACTCGCAGACTTTAAATAGCGATTCAATCTTCTTCGGAGAATCGCAAAGAAAATACGATTTATAATCAAATTCCACAATTAATTCACACATTCTTTCCGACAGATAAAAACTAAACTACGCTTTTCGTACGTACGTATGTTACGTTCAAAAGCGTGTCGTGTCCCGACATAGGTGGGCGAGCACCCGCAAGTCGCGAGGCAAACGCTCGCGTTACGCGCGGAATGACACGAGTGTTACTCCCTGGTTCTCGTACAATAGCACGCCGCCGCGTGTACACGCAATATGCGTATGTAGTAGAGCGGGAAGATCTTTGCGTGATAAGGAGACACAGCGTGTACAAGTCCTGAACGCTTCGCAATATACAGCGCTCGCGATCGACGCGATCGGGAAACCGTTTTCTGGCGATTGTGACACTGGAACGGGTCGCTTCGTCCACGGTTCGATATTGCGCGTTGGCACGCTACTTCTCGCATAAATTACCAATGTTTCCTATGAAAAACAGACGAGCGTAAGTTACATGTAGTGGTATGGTAATACATGGAGAAGAGTCGGATTATCTTCAAAAAAACAAAAGAGAGAAGGTTTACTTATTCATTGGCTGAGGAAAGCCTCTGTCAACTGGGAAACGATCAATTTCTTTTACATATACAAACTATATACATATATTATATGTGTAATACATATATAATAACAAGTTTCCTTGCTGAACATCTGCACATTTGCTCGCAAAGATCCTTGAGATATTCCTATTTTGTCACGAAAGAGGAGGTTGGCTCTCCTACCTTGACAACGGAAACATCACTTCACTCCCTCGATTATTTTCAAGGAAAATGTTAATGATCCTTCAAATGTCGCTTTCGTCTGTGGAACCGAGTGGTACCTGCGCGCTCCCCGGTCGATATGTACTCGAGTATCTCTCCCGAACATGATTCACCCTTACGTCGCACCTTTGGTGCTAGATGTAATTGGAACGAACGACTTCAACCTTGTGCTTCCAAGTTGCATCAAATTCCCGTCCACTTTCTCGTCCGAAAACCATGTATTTCGAAATTGAATGTAACTGCTGCTTGTCTCTTTTTCACGTTTGATCGATTTCGCATTACGAGCCGGAAACTTGCAACGAATGTCGTGTTCTTACGTGCGCACACAAGAGCTCGTCGGATATAAAATAAAATTTCTCTGGGAACCGTTTGATGGTAGAAATTTGCTCGACGCGTCAGCCGCGGAAACGATTAACGTGTGCGTGCAGTGGCGCAACGATGCGTCGCGGGTCGCGCGATAGAAGAGAGAAGCGGGGAGGAAAGAAGCTACCGGATAATCACGATGTCCGTGCGGAGGCTTTTCACGAAGTTTGTTGATATTTGTCGAGTTAAATTGAGGCCTCATTAAAAGTAAATTGGGTTGTGTACGTTGCAACGGCGAAGTGACATGTACGTGACGCGATGACGAACAATTATATTGATAAAATCCAGAGATAATTGAGATATAAACAATTTCACAGTTTTGTGCAATATTCAAGAATTTCGGCTGGAACAAGTGTTCTCGTGCGCGACATCAAAATATCAAGCGCGCCCTCGTGGCTGGTCGTGGTTGAACGCGATCGTGCGCCATGTAACTTTAATATCTACACGAGCAACTGTACGAGCGTTGATTAAGCAAAAGTCGCACGAATGAACCGTGGTGCTTGTTCAGTCCTTTGATGTCTATCTGGCTGATATCGAAACTAGAGAGAAGAGAGAGAAAACGTGTGTATATACAATATATACGTAGGTACACATATTCTATATATACATATATATCTATGCGTATGTGTACGCGCATCGGAAATTGCAGCAAGAGGTGCATTTTCATTTAGCGTTAATATTAGTTTCAACGGGAAGCGATCGACGCGACAAATTGCGAGAGAGAGACGGAGAGAGAGAGTTACCTGAGTCTCACTTCGGAGCACACAGGTCGCGGAGTTAATTAACACGATCGAGATTCCGGAAATCGCGGACGAGACTGTCCTCGCGGTAAAGATTGATCCGTTAAAAACAATTGCTTCTCGGATATCAATTCTGTAAAGCGGGTCACGTAGATTCACGACTAGGAACGAGAGGGAATCGTCGACGACACGGCGGATGTTGCTTTGCTACTTCGCGTTGACTTCGATCGTGTTATCGGAGCCGTGCGCGGGAGAGTGTATCTATCGTTCCTCTCTCTCTCTCAAGAGAGAAAGAGAGCAAAAAAACCCTATTTTTCTTCGAAAACGGAGCGGTGGATGATTTCATTAACGGAAACGCGTTGCCGATCTGTCGAAATTCCGATTTCTCTCACGATAAAATTCCGTCACACGAAAGCGTTTTGCGTAAAACGATCTAAGGAAGCTTTTCCTTTCATAGATAAACGATTGTATAGCGATGCAGTTTCGAGAAAATGGTTAACAAACGATATTTGATTAAGCTAGAATTAAGAGCAATTCTTGAATTTGGAATTACGCCAGAAAGCTTCACAGGTGGTTAAGGTAACTTCGACGATTCTCTCGAATTACATCGTACTATGGTTTAAAATACTATTTGTACCCACTGCGAAAGAAAGAGAGATCAGGTGTTGTAAAGTTAGAAGCAGATGCTAATTACTTTTAACGGAGAAATTAAACAGAGATGTCAGCGCTCTAACTCACTTATGTGCGACCAAACTTACGGAGCAGTCACACACCAGTTAATCACCTGCGATCGTCGATTGCTCTCATTTTCTAGATGACGTCTATACTAGTGTCGCAGTAAAGATGAGAATTAAGTTAATTACGGATTACTTACGGATTAATGGCTCACATTATGAATTATCTCGAGGCCAGTTACACCGATTAGATTGGTCACCCAGAACCTGGTTTCTCATCTCTGAATTCGTTTCATGTTAGACCATCATTTTTTTTTTTTTTAGACGACAAAACGTAACAAAACCGTCAAACGAAAGGCACGTACGTAAAATTGGGGTGTAACGGTGACCCATTTTCAGCGCAACCGCCCCTATCGAGGTCGGAGGTGCAGCAACCCGGGAAGGTAGCCCGGCGCGCGAATCCCTTGCATCCCTCTCGCGAATCTGGACGGGAGGGAAAGAGACGAACACATATATAAATTTACTTACGATCCGGAAGCACCGAGATGTGCTCGTTAGGGAACTGGGTCCTCCGGTTCTCGGGGAGGGGAAAGATGTGATGCAGAAGACCGCGCGATTATATCACATAGAATATAATCTACGATGATCGTGTATGTCACTGGACTACTGGCAATCGCATGTATCGCGACACGCGATGCTGCAACAACAAACTGCGGGCACGAAGTCCAGCGAGCGACTGTTGCGTTCCAGCGGCGGTTCCGTCCCCGCTTCTCGTTCTCGGCGCGGCGCAGCTCGGCGCGCGAACCCGCCACGCCGCGCGTCTCCGCGCATAAACGTCAATGCGAGGTGCTCTGCTACAAGTACATACGTACAGGGTAAGAGAGGTAGAGAGAAAGAGAAAGAGAGAAAGAGAAAGAAAGAAAGAAGTTTTTATATACATGTATATATTTACGTGTGTACATACATGTGCACTCCATCTTCATCTTCGCGCGCACCTTTCCTGTGCACGAAGACGGAAATAAAGACGCACGATTTTGCGCGCAAGCTGTTACTCACGGGGTTCGAGCACCTTTGAACTGCGCTGTATACCATCCCCTTGCTATATTAATCCCCCGACGGGACTCCCCAACTTCAATCATGCACAGTCTTTTCTGATTTACGACGCGTCGTGTGGCTGATGCCAGATGAGAGCCGGACCAGATGCTTGGTGTAATTTATTAGACACGGATGTGCTCTATCCGAGACATGGTGGTTTATAAAACACTTAGAGCTTAATTCCGTTAATGTTGATTAACTGTCGCTTAATTGATCCCCGACAGACTTCGGCAGAGTCGCGTCACGTAGCAGCGAGCGCGCTGAAAAAATGAATTTTATGAATGAAAAGAATAAAAAAATCAATAACGCAAGAGTGCAACATACGCGGGAAACACGAGAAGATTGTAATCTACTATCAGTTTAATGACTTTTCGCACGAAAAGTTGAAAAAAAAAGACCTGTTTACGTGTGCACCTCGCGTTGATTACTTTTCACTATCCTCTCTCAAATATTTAACTCTGGCATGTATCCATTAACTTGTTTGTTTCATTAATCCATTTTCTTTCTCCTTCTCTCACGTCCGATCATAAATTGCAATTACATTATAACGAGAGACATATTATAATTATCGACGTGAGAAAGCGCAAAAGACACATGCGTCACCGCAGTCTCTCGGCGACTCTTGGTGCAGAAAAATATTTGTTATTTTTATAACGTCGATCGGGTTTTCCTCTGTATACGCGGGGAGGGAAAGCTCGTTAACCCTCTCGACATACTTTGTGATACGTGAGTGGGAGGCGACGTGTGCGGCTAGCGTGCACTCGCAATTAAAAAAATGTAACGAGCTGAATCAAGAGAGAGAGAGAGTTGAGATAATTACTTACTTACTTATGTGGAAAATTGGTCACACTCACGTGATATTTATCGCGCGGACGGAGGATAAGTAAACAAGTTTCTCACAAAAATTCAAAAAGGGGATGCTGCTGCGTTTCCCTCCATCGGAATACACGAAGAAAAGAACAATGCGAAGATTGCGAAGTTGGCGAGAAACAAGCTTAGGTCTCTGTGCGCACGAGACACGTTTTTCTCTTTCACGCTAGATTGCACGCCAAAAAATCGACCAATCAAATTTTGGAAATCAAAGAATTGCCAAATCGCCGCGGATTACGCAATACGCGATCTGTCATAATAATTGAACCGAACAACCAGGTTTTTTTGACAAAAGTGCTAAGAGCGACTTACTGACAAGCGTACGTTTTGAAGCTATTCTTGCTGACATTTTGAATGTCATTTTTCGAATAAAAGAACAAACACCGAATGCAACTCACGCCGATTCAGCACATTCGATTCGTTGGATTCGACATAGCGGACATGCGCATTCGGGATCTCGACATGCGCGCTGCCATAACGCTGACAAACACACCGACGAACTATACACACTCGATACTCGCTGCTCTGTTGCTCGCTTTGATACGGTTTAACAAACGATTGATCGTAACTTCCACACGCCATTATGGACTCGCTCGCGAATTACGCTAGCGACGGCGACAACAGTAATAATTCGGACGACGAGAAGGTGAGCGATCGCGTCGGAATGCGCGAGAATACGTTCCGGGCGTGTTCGTCGTGGACGGAATTCATTTCGTTTGTTGTTAGACTCGGGACGCCTGAAAATAGCGATCTTACGACTCGCCATGGCTCTCTCTTTCTCTGCTATTATCCAATGAATGTTATTCCTCGATATACGCGGAACGTATCTTGCGATATTCGTGCGAATAGTTTTGTTTCACGAAGCTGTCACACATTGCAAAATGTGTGTAGCTGTTTATATTTCTCAAAGATGAAGTTTTAAATTTATGTTAATGACATGCTTTAATGTGATCGCAAATTTTGGACATCCAATATTCTATATGATTGTTTGTTTTAGACGCCAACCAGAGAGGAAGTAAACAGAAGAGCCAGTGATGCTAATTACGACCCGGTACAAATGGACATGAGTGAGGTAGAGTAAAAGCATACATGCATACTCCTTAAATTCTTAGTTGTTAAGTACGAAACATTCGGACAATACCTAAGAAGATCACCACAGTGACTTTACGGGTGCTATACATGCGAGGTCTTAGGCCTGATATGTAAAAAAAAAAAAAAGGATATTTGGTTTTGCAAGGTCGTGTCCTGAAAATGTCCTCAATGTGATATACAAGAGGAATGGAAACAGTGTTTACATGTTGACATTTGCAATCAGATTATGACTTGGCACAAACTGTGTGGGGTTTTTGTATAAAGTAGTTGGGATGTAGAAAAGAAAAAAAGATTGAATGTATCTCTTAATATTCATAATCTGAATACAAATAAGACAGGACCTTGAAACCTTACTACGAACGCAGGATAATCAGGCTATCATTGACATAATTAAAATTTAAATAAGTAAATGGGAATGGTGTCATTTCGTGAGACAATATTAACACGTAGCTCTGTTGGTAATACATGATACAATATCTACGCATCTCGGCAAGGTCTATGCTGTGTGAGGGTCTTTCAAGACTACCCCCAAGTCCTATTCAGAAGACAGAGGTGAGTAGAGGAAGCTCAAAAAAAAAAAAAAAAAAAAAAAGAAAACCCATGTGTATAAATTTATATATATCGGGTGATAACTAACTGCGAAGACATATTGATGTGAAGGGCCCTCATATTCCTCTCTTTCTCTTTTTTATGACACGATTGTTTCGTACATTAGTTGCATTTTATCCTAGTACTTAACATATATCTAATGTAACAACATGCAGGAAGTTGCATGTTGCAAAACTTTTGTATCAGGTACAACCAAAGACGCAAAAAAAAAAAAAAAAAACCTGAATTTTCGCTTTTTATAAACAGAAATTCTTTAAGTTATTATCTACTGTGTGAATATATTTTCTTTAAATACATATGTAAGTTTCTCTCTACATACATTTGTGCCTCTACTGCTAAAATGTCTACAACTTTGCGTGTATTTGAAGTTATGTATTTCTGAAATAGCTTCTGTGGTAGGAATTTAAATTTATTCTGTTTATTTATAGTGCGCTCTGTAAGAGAGATGTACTAAAGTTGATAATTTTTATTCTCTCTAGGAAAGCAACAACAATAACTCGTCCAGAGAATCTAGTAGCGAACGTGGAAACAGTCCGACGTCACATTCAACCTTCAGCTCGAGAACAGACTCTCGAGCTGTATCTTCTTCCTCAGACCAGAGGTAGGTCTGATTTATCGATACTATAAATATGTACAAACAAAAGAGGAGAGCTAGTAGAAATAACATAAAGCTACACTATATATGTATATATATTTATGTAAAATACATACTTCTATTAAAACAATATGTATGTATGCTTTTATACATCTCTATAAAAAGCACAGAATAATAATACAAATCTGTGTGGTATACCCCTGCAGAACATAATCATTTTACAGGCGAACCGAACACGAGAATCACACTAGTTCGAAAGACGATCACAAACGGGGAGATCGTAGCGATCGAAGTCGTCATTCGTCCGATAAGAGTCGTCGTTATGACGATCGCAAACAGCGGGACAGCAGCAGTAGTCACAGAGATCGAAGTAAAGAGCGGAGAAGTCGGGACAATGATAGGAGGAGTCGGGACGATGATAAGAGGTCGTCACGAGATGATGACAGGCGTAAAGCGTCTGTTGGATCATCCAAGGACGAGAAGAACGACGACAAAGACAAGAACGACCGGGATTATCATTACAGGGATGACAGGAGGGATCGTAATCGCGACAGGAACGACAGGGACAGGCGTAGGGATCGCGGCGATCGGGAACGGGATCGGCGACACTCCAGGGACGATAGGTCGAGCAACCGGCACGAGCGTTCGAGTTACCACAAGGACAAAGATCGCGCGAGGTCGAGGTCGCGATCGAGGGATCGCGCTCCACCATCGTCATTCAGAACGATGAGTTATCGAGAAGAGAAGAGTCGAAATAAACTAGCCCAATTGGAAAAATTAGGTATAGAACTGAAGCCACCGGAAGGCACTGATCCCGCAATACCGGGTGGCGTTCAGAGCGAACAGAGCTACTATAATCCTCTAGCAACAGCAACACAGGGAAAATACGCGGAGCAAATCCAGAAGAGGAAGTTGTTGTGGGCGAATAAGGTGACGATCATCTAAAGCTAATATCAATCAGTGTATTTGTGACGCACAATTTTGTACCCTACGATCTTATTGCCATTGCTTTTTGCAGTCGAAACAAGATGACGGTAACAGCGCATCAAATGTAGCATCTACCGCCAGTACATGGATAGGAACGACTTTTACGCACGATCAAGACGGAAAGGTAACGGCAAAGTTCAAACGACTGATGGGTATTAAAGGTGATTTACCAACCACACCGACTGTGGGTGCTAAACCGGACATCTTGAAGAAGCAGGAAGAAATGTTTAACAATATGGAACAGCAGTATGAAGTAGCACGCGCTACTACGCACACACAACGTGGAGTGGGTTTGGGTTATGCTACTGGTGGCTATCAATTTCCACGATAAAATGCACTGAAACCTCACTCTCATTGTTTAATACATTTAATATTACAAGATAGTCACGTGCAGATGAGCTGATAGTTCAAGCTAAAGAACTTGAATTTTGACCTTTGTGTTCACACAGGTTTTCCAAACAAAGTTTCTCTATTCCTAAATTTCATGTCAAACGTAAAATTGATAGGAACATCAGCAAGTCGCAGATATTCAGCTTCAGAAGTTAGTTTGTCATCTGTAAATGTAATAAAAGTTACATGTTTGTGCGTTGTAAGCACTGTGAAAATAAATTTATTAAGATTATCTAAAAACATACATATCCCCTTGAAAAACGGGCTATTTTATTAAAAAAAAACGGCTTCCTCGATCCAACCGTACTTTTTAAATAGCTCGCAAAAGTTTATATAATGACAAGTTCTAGTAATGTCGCTTTTTTTTTTGTTTTTTCACAAACCATCACATGGCTGAATGCATATGTAGCTGTATGTGCATATGTGACATAAGATCATTTGGACCAATGAACATAAAGTCGCCACAGTGATTCACAATAAAACTATGCTAGATGCTTATTGGTCCAGACGAAACTTTGCAGCTATGGGATTTTGTGTGTGATGACCTTAAAGTTTGGCTGCATTGGGCGGGTCGTACGCAGCTGTTTACGTATTTGCAATATGGCGTTTGATTTGAATTTGTTCGTTACTTTATAAGTTGCTCGTTGCTCGTCGAAGTAGTTGCTCGTCGTTGCTTTGCCACACTGAAGAATTCACATCAAGTATAATTGGTTTTGTGCTAGCTTCTTTTGTCATCTACGTACAATGGAGAATTTCATAAAAATAGAAAAAATCGGAGAAGGTAAGCGTATGTAAAAAAAACCCAGTAACGCTAAATTCTTCAAAAGGAATAAATATGTATCTACCGACTTCCTCGTGGCACAAAAATTGGCTTTCGTACTATACTGTGATGTAGTGAAAAAGTTTATAATTTTTTCTTTTCATTTTCTTCACAACGTAATATAAATTATGCGTGTACTGCACATGTAAGGGACACAGTGTTTATGTGTAACACAGTAACCATCTTATATATATTCAGGTACGTATGGCGTGGTGTATAAAGGAAAGCATAAAAAAACAGGAGAAATTGTTGCCATGAAAAAGATTCGTTTGGAAAGCGATGATGAAGGAATACCATCCACTGCTATTAGGGAGATTTCATTGCTCAAAGAATTAAATCACCCTAATATAGTGAGCTTAATTGATGTATTAATGGAAGAAAACAGATTGTATCTCATTTTTGAGTATCTTACTATGGATTTGAAAAAATATATGGATACTTTAGGCAGTAAGCTATTGGAACCAAGTGTGGTCAAATCATATTTGTATCAGGTCTGTTTATATATATTTAAAGTGTGTCACGTTACTTTATCAGCATGTTACGAAAGTTTTTATCAATGCTGATTATGCATCAATATTTCAGATTACACGAGCTATTCTTTTCTGTCACAAGCGTAGAATATTGCATCGTGATTTGAAGCCACAGAATTTGCTCATTGATAAGACCGGAGTCATTAAAGTAGCAGATTTTGGATTAGGGAGGGCATTTGGAATTCCAGTTAGAATATACACACACGAAGTCGTAACTCTGTGGTACAGAGCACCTGAAATCCTTCTTGGTGCCACTAGATATTCCTGTGCAATTGATATGTGGAGTCTTGGATGTATTTTTGCAGAAATGGCAACTAAGAAACCATTGTTTCAAGGAGACAGTGAGATTGATCAGCTCTTCAGGATATTCAGGTAAAACAGATATTATTGTTACATATAATATTGTTTTATTCATTTTAATAAAAAAAAACAAGCCCCTAGACAGAAATCCAAATTGAACTAAACCTTATCAGCTATAATTCATGGTAACAGATAATGAATAAAAAATAATTCTAATAATATTGAAATGTTTTGATCATTTATTCTTGATCAAATCTTCTGCAAAAAACTTGTAATAAATTATAAACTTTCGAATTATAACAGCTTGTGTCAAAGATATTCAGACAACAACACACAATGAGTATCAAAACAAAATGCACTGAAGTCTCAGCAGTGTAAGACTTTAATAATAACATTTTAAAATAAATATTTTAATACCTCCCACAGAATATTAAAAACACCTACGGAAGAAATATGGCCAGGAGTGACCCAATTAGCAGATTACAAAGCAACATTTCCAAATTGGATGACAAATAGTCTGGATTCGCAAGTGAAAACACTAGATGCAGATGGATTAGACCTATTGCAGGCTATGCTCACGTACGATCCTGTATATAGAATATCTGCACGAGCAGCTCTGAAACATCCCTATTTCACCGACATAGATATGAGTAAAATACCTGTACTACTTGATGATTAAAAATCAGGATTACTTACAAAATCGAAGAAGTAAAATCTACGTTATTCTACATTTTAATCGTGTGACTACATGAAGAGTATGTCTCAGTGTGTACATTGTAGTTAATTTATTTGCGTAAGTGATTTTGAAGTATGAATAATTTTTTTACCGATTGAAATTCGCATTTGTAATCGTATTTTGTATCCATTTTGTGCGGAGGTAAGCGTACGCTTTTTATCGCATCTACATGAAGTTATACGTAAGTTTTATGAAGTATTCACGAGTTTCATGATTTTTTTTTCAATCAACATTCCATTCCATACATCACACACACACACACACACACACACGTTCTACACACGTTACTTATTAATTCATGTTCAATAAATATCAACACTAACACACATGTATTCAAATTTCACAGTTTTATTAAGTGATATATAACACACGATCTTCTCTGATCTACGTATTAGATATAGTTTCATATTACTTTGAATCGGCGAATTTATAAAAGTTACTTTTACCGGATTATATGTATGTAAATTTGTAAATTTCTTGTCATATCGTCGTACCTTGCTACTCGCTCGTACGATAAAAATTTACTGGCATAAATTTATTAAATAGAGTAAAATAATACGAGATGAGATTGTTAATCCGTAGTTGCAGAAGAGTGTAGCATAAGAGGTTTTTTTTTTACACACACTATGTATTATTAGTTACGAATAAGAATATTTTATGTGCATTTTGTACTCTAAAAATAAATGATATTTTGCTATATATAATTTTTTGTACACAAATCAGTTGCGCAAAATCACTCACATCATCGTGTAGAAATCAATTCGTTATTCCAATTAATGTGTCACGTGGAACTTGCCTTCGATCACATTAGTTTCCGAGAAACGGTGGAATTTGCTTTGTGCAGAGAAGTAGTAATTCTCGGTAGAGTTGTAGTTTCATACATTCGTATTTATGGATGCGTCATCATCGTGCTCATTGGCGTAACGAAGTAATGATAATTACTGTAATTTCGCACTCTTTTAAAGAGATGACATGCATGTGCGCGGGTACACGATAACGTGTTTTATCAGAAGAAAAAAAAATTAAAGATAAATTACAGATTGTAGAATTAATTCGCGATTTTCAGAGAACATATAGCGTATCTCGATTCTTGTTCTCTGTGTCCCGCGGTGAATGTATGCGTGACCTGTAATTGATTTGAGAGTGGGGCAATCGCCACATAAAGTCGATCTCTCCACTGAGATCTGTCTGTGTTTACAGTGCAAACGCGACAGAGACCGGCAGTAGTTCTACAGAGTGAGTGTCGCATTTTCGAGAAACTTTCCATCAGCTTTAAGTTTTTTCATTTTAAACACGCGTAATTCGTCTCTCAATCGTTTCACGTAAGTATTCTTACAACAATTGGATTATGTATGCATCTCCGTATTCTTATTCCTGTATAATCTTTTACCACATCACATACGTACATTTGGACAAAAAGATTTCGTTTAACATCTTCCAAAAGATAATCTCGTCAAGAAAGTGATGTCAGTTTTAAAAAAATATACCAATTCCTCTCCCACAAGATTCTGAATTTATATGTTTGTAAAAATCTCTTCAACAAACAAGGAGAAAGCAGTGAAACTTACTGTTTACTTGACTTACGTCACAATCGAATTAATAATATTTTATACGCCACGCAAAAGGTCGCGCGGGTCGATTTTAATCGTGTATTCGTCGGTCGTTATATCGACTTATCGTTGTGTTGCGTAGATTAAGAGGAAAAACGTAGAAATATATGTATCATTATTTAAATAGAGTCGTAAAAAATTGTAAAGTCTTTGCTCTGTGATACGTGTCCAAGGCGAATGAATCATGCTCGAACCATCTGTTCTTGAAATCTGAATGATTATTATGGGAGTTTGAAAGATTG
>QVNV01007224.1:0-48452 GCA_014825455.1 Pseudomyrmex pallidus | reverse complement strand
GATAATGTATATAACGCTGATGCAACTGGTCTTTTTTGGAAAATGTCACTAAATAATCAAAAACCTTTAATTGCCAATGATGAACTCGATACTTCTGAAATACAGCCATTTAAAGATAGAATAACATTAATATTATGTACAAATGCCACAGGAAGTCACAAACTTCCAATTTTAGTTGTAGGTAAAGTCAGTAAACCACGTTGCTTCACGAATGTACAATCTTGTCCTGTTATTTACACAGGACAAAAAAATGCTTGTATAGACAGAGAACTAATGTTATATTGGTATCAAGAAGTTTTTATGCCGGAAATTGAGCGTGTTCATGGATCCAGTCTTCAACAATGTGTTCTTTTACTTAATAATATGCAAGATCATCCTTCAGCAGAATATTACAATTCAATTAGTCAGAGATGTCATGTAATGATCTTACCTTCTAATATTGACACACTCATACAACCTATGAGTAATGGAATTATAGCAAATTGTAAAAGAATGTATAAAGCCAACTTCATAAGATTGATATTTGCCAAAAATAATCCTGAACATCATCAGAAACTATTAAAGTCATTTGATCTTCTTCAATGTTGTTATTTAGTGAATAATTCCTGGGATAGAGTAACGCCTAGCGATATAAAGAATGCTTGGAAAAATATTTTTCCATTCTGTTCAGATACTGAGTCACAGTGTGACACGAGCTCACAATTTCTAGATATAGTGAATAAAACTCCTACTTACAATATTACACCAGAAGCAATTAAGTTATGGTTGGACAGTGATGATCATGCTTACTTAAACAATGAAAATGAAGATGATGAAGAAGAACCAGCAGAAACTGAGAGTGGTTTTCTGCCTGATGACACAGCAATCGATGGTTTTGACGGACTTAATACGTTTATTCGCTGGTATAGAAACAATCCTGAAAGTACTCCCGAAGATTGGGATTATTTATACAAATTTTGGAGTTCTGCTTTTAGTGAAATTATTCGTACAAGTAATATTTAAAAACATTTATACTTAACAATTTTTCAAAACGTAATTCTTTTTATTTTATTTATTAAGAAATACTTAGAAATACTTAGTTATTATTTATTAAGAAATATTTAGTGTCCCACAACTACCACTCAATATTTGTAGATTCTTCAGACCTTTCTCAGATGAAAAGTCTAATATGAAAACGACAAGAGTCACTTTTAGCGTTTTTGATTGATTTTTGACAATTGTTGTGTGTGTGTGTGTGTGTGTGTGTGTGTGCGCGCGTGTGTAGGGGTCAAATTGACTTCAGTTATTATTTAATTTACTAAGATGATGTCATTGATCGTTCCAATAACAATTCAACTTAGCAGTCAAAAGCGTCTATAAACTAGTTTTTAAGTTATAAGCGTTAGAGATTACCAGTTACGGTGCTGATACATTAGGCGTTAAGATATGGCAATAAGCAGCGAGTGGTGAAGATGTTTCTTTAACTGGGAGCAACATTTAATTGGTATAAAAAGCAAGTAAAGATTATTTTTGAAAAATTAACTTCTCTATATAATGACACATTTCAGACGTGTAAATCATGTATGACTATAACAAATTAATAATATATTTATATAAGATTATTAAATAATATATTTATATAAAATTATATAATATTTATATTTCTACATACACATGATATATGCGTCTGTAATTAAAAAAACATGTCGGACAATATACAATATGCAAAAACTATTTTTCAAAAATAAATTTACCTATATTTTTTATCGATGTGAATATCACTCCATTAGAGAATTATCTTCATTACTTGCTACTTTTGTCATATCTGAGCACCCAATGTTGACACTGTACTGATAAGCTTTAATTGTCTGTAACTTGAGAACTATATATACTATTATAGTTTTGCCGTTTTTGTATTAGATTTTTCTTCTCAAGTAAATCTAAGAAAGAATCTAAAAATATTAGCAGTAATTGTGAGACTCTGCATACAATCAAATCTCACTAACTCGAAATATTGTAAATAAATTGAAAAAATTTGTAAATAAGTGGAATTTTTTATATAAATCAAATTTTGTATAAATCGAATTTTTTATTTATTCTCTGTATAAAGAAATCATCTATAAGTCATGCAAAAAAAGAAAAATAGGAGATTGCATTAAGTAGCAATTCATCAAATAAAGTAATTCAAAATTGATCTCTATTTACTCGAAGTGTGTGAAAGATTAAAGTCTTTATATAAATGGCCTCTTTACACATGAAGTTGAATTAACGATGCCTCAATAATACTTTAATACTGAAAAGTGCTACTTTATATGTAAAGGGATTGACCAACTCTATCTCTGTGTGTACTACAAATTACAGGTTTTCTGAATTTTTATAATTGGAATGTGTTATATATGCATGTATATATACACATATATTATATATATGTATATATATATAAAACTAGAATATCATTTCTTGTGTTTTTTGACATTCGAGTTAGAGATGTTTGACTTGTACACATATATATATTTATATATTTCGGTCTCTAAGTTTTAATATTTTCCGATTTGCAGAATACAAAGATTTTAAGTATACAAACTACAACATATAAGTTTCTTAAAGTATACACTTATATAAGTACACATAACTTGTTAAATACTTATCTATGCAATAAATATATTAACTTTTTATATGGCTTACGTTTGATTTATAGTTTGTACTAATATATATAAATATATATAAGCATACATGTAAAAATTTACATGACATTAACAGATATTTTTCGTAGTTTTGCATTTTTTAAATATTTTTTTCTCATTCTAAATTTAACATCTGTACAATGTTCAAATTTTTTCTTATTCTGTGTATATAAGATTGCATGGCAAGTGATACGGTACTGGGGTAGCAGCACGAGAAAATTTAAGAGATTAAAGGTAAAATTTATATGGAATTATAAGGATATTTCGATTGCAACAGAACTCAAAGAAGATATCAACAGTTAAGACATTCAAGTATATTTTACTATTTACATATATAAATTTGTCATGTGTATTTTAAGTAACATGCTTACTTTGCACATTGTTAAGAGAGCTTCAAGAATAAAATCTATTATTATATGTGATCCTGACGCAGTTTAAGACAATGAGCACGACGTTCGATAAATGCGGCCATTCTAATGGACGGTATGGTAGCGCCAGTCGATATCTGAAAACAAAAACAACGAATGAATAAATCTCGACACCTTCATTATAAGATATTTCATCATAAAGGTATCTCTCAAAATCAATATTAAGATTCACATGCTAAATTGCAGTCTGTGAGAATACATCAAAGTTTCACGCAATAATATTACCTTCAACCACGGTGAATTAAGACAGAGCTCTGCATTAACTCGATCTTCACCACGCAGACACAATAATCTCCTCAGGAGCTCTTTCGCGTCACTGGATATCGTCTCGAAATATTCGTCGGGAAAACAGAAATCACATTTGAGTATGTTAGCAGTAGTTTCCTCCACGGAATCGTCCAAAAACGGCGATAATCCACTGAACATTTAGAACAAATTACAAGCCCAAATAAATGTGATATAATCAAAATTTTAAAGGAAAAGAAGAAAATTAAAGAAATTAAGATATTAAGTTAAAATGAACTTTTTGAGACCGGGGGAAAAAAATAAATACCTTAACAGAACATAAATAAAAACACCGATAGCCCACATATCCGTGTAAGGACCGGTTGGTCTACCTAGCACTGATTCAGGCGCTGCAAATTCCAGATCAGCTGGAGGCGGCACAATTTCGTCGATAGGTGCTTTTATCGCCTCTCCCAGATCTATTAGCTTCACCTGATCCGTCTCCTGATCAATGAGAACGTTTTCCGGTTTCACGTCCAAGTGCGCTCGGCCGCGACAATGAAGACAGCACAGCGCAGATAACAACTGACCGGTGTATCGCATCGCCGTTGCTTCGGTGTATTCTGTTTTCTCGCTCAAATATGTAAACAATGTCGGACCTTTCACCCTAAGAAGAAAAAAGGGTATTGATTAGCATGTTTTTTACCAGGTTGGTTGCCGAACACGTTTTTTTAAGGAACTTACAATTCCAGAACGATAGTGTCCACACCGGGTCGAGGCGCATTTTCGAACAGGGCAAACGCTCTGACGATGTTGGCGTGATGAGTGGAAGCCAACATGTCGTATTCCGCGCGTGTCAGTGATCTTGGCTGTTTGTGTCGCGGTATCTGTTTGAGTGCTACCTCCTGGCCGGTGCCCTTGTCTCTGGCGCGACGGACTATACCGAATCTACCGTTACCTAATTCGTCCAGCTCCAGATATCTGCCGACGAACTGTTTAGCTTCCCATTCCGCGCCACCGTCAACCTCTAATCTCGACAATGTTATCACGGTAGACGGCAAAGTTGTTCTTCCGTCATCTCCCACCACTCGAAAACTGTATGAAGCATCTGACGACAGGTTCAGTACAATGGGTGGCTCATTAGCTTGTTTTAACATTGGTATCCAATGTTGCAACGGTAAAGTTCTGCATTCTATGCTACACAACGCACTACCGATCTCCTGTTTGTCCCAGTTGATTTCAATTTTTGAAGGTCCCAAAACGCGCGCTAAGGTGCTGCTTTTTCCTCCTGAAAAACAAGAAACCGATTTTAATGACATGCTGAATGTATGTGTGCAATAAATCTATAAATTTATAACTATACATTAAGATCTTCGCGTACCTACGACACAGAGAGATACGTTCGCGGAGCAGGTGCCCGTCTCGCATTTCACGTAACAGTGATACATCCCGGAGTCTGAAGGTCGGACACCAGTGATTTGTAAATACACGAAACCCGCACTTCGTTGAAACTGATGCCGATCGCTCTCCCTTATGTATTTATCTTCTCCTTCTTTTCTCCAAGTGACAATTGCATCTTCTATGTTATGAGTCTCGACGGACAATCTGACAACTTCTCCAGCGGTCGCGCGAATCGATGCCGGATTGCCCAAAATACTCGGCGCTTTCTCTTCAGGCGTCATCGTCGTTGTCCTCATCACCAATTCATTAGAATCGAGAGAGTGATTGGTTTTTGTAAAATCGACTTTTCGCGGTCGGAATGACCAAGCGCGACTGATTGCCGAGTTTGGAATAAGACTCGCCGGGATCCAAAGCTCGTCCTTAGTATTTATCGGAGATACTACCAAACCCGGACCGTCTAAGTGGGAGACGACAAGCTCATCGCCGGCGTGTAATTTTCCCCAATCCGCGGCTAATCTTACGCGGGCACCTGGAACGACCTAAGGAAGCCTTCTTGTTACGTATATAATTTTTCAAACGTTCAACATTTTCGTGTGTAAATGCATTTCTCGTGCAGCTTGGCGTCGCATACATCTCATTTTATATTCACCACCAAGTTCGACCCCAAGAAGAAGAGCTTCCAGAACCACAATACAATAGCGGCGGTAGCGATAGTAGCAGTAACAATAGTAAAACGATATTGTATTATCGATAGAGATGTAACAACGATTGTAATATTGACATTTCGACAGACAGCTGTAATAATCTTTAAGAGTGTAACAGCGATAGTAGTTACAGAGAGACGGTTTCGATTTTGTGACGATGTGTAACGAGGTAGTGTATAAAATGTTTGAGATATAAAAAAAAGAATGTTTTTAATTAAAAAAAAAGAAAAGCAGCATGGTACATACATAGTATATGGCAAGTAAGAAGTGTTAAAAGCGGTAAAATCAAAAGTTATGAGAAGTTTGGAGTTTTTTTTCTTTTCCCTTTTGTGTTAATAATAAATTTTACGAAATATGTACGCCTGTACATTTTGCTTTGTTTAACGTATGATCCGTTAAGATAAATCACATTACACGAAGAAGATACCAGATAACGTGTGACACTTATGGTGCACGATTGTTTACATACAACCGATAGTTGTTTTGTGTGTTTTTTTGTTTTTTTTTAATAACAGAAGTATGACTTATAGTCGCGGCGACAGAAGGTAATGCAATAGATAGCAGTAGATAGCGACAGGCATCAAGAGGAAGAGGAAGGAGTGTCCCTTTGCTGCAATCATCAAAAATTCTAATTGATATAATAATAATAATATACATAATCAATATGTATATATGTGTTTGTGTATACGTATGTATATAAAATCCATTCTGAAATGGCGTAAAGACACCATTAACTTACTCACCGGGACGGAATTGTTGCGAACTGGCGAACGCGTGCGTAGAGTATTCTTAAATCCTTCTAGGAAGTTCAGTCTGCTCTTTGTTGGGCTGGGCGTTCGTGGTTGCGTGCACTCTAATCCTCCAGTAAGAGAACGTTGCAACGGCTGTTGATTCGTCTTATGGTCGTTACCCTTGTTCGTTGATCCGGAGATTGTCAGCGTCGGGGGAACCGACATGCTTGCCCGAGTCACAGGTTCGGACGTAGTGATGATGGTAGTGGTGGTGGCACGGCTGTACGCCAGCAAATTATAAATGAAATCCAAGACACACAGTACTACGCGTCGAGACTCGTGCACACGTTTGCGCATTGTTTCAACACGTTTGACCACGCTGATTGAACATCAACGCGTTTTTTTTTTTTTTAATGCGTTAAAACATTGGAAAAACGTCATTCTTGTCAAGCAATTGAAATTGGCTAATCGGTAATATAAAGTTTCAATCATCTCTCAAAGAGAACGAGGAAGAACAAATCTCGACATAAGTATACGTAGGGTACGTAGGAATCGACGTCGCCAGCAACTTGGACGTGTTGAAGAATAGATGAGTAAGTGCTCAATAGCAACACGTGGCAGCAAGGTGGGTGAGTGGTTGATTGGTGTTGTGATCACGGTAGATACACACTTGGAGTTGCTTCCCGCAGTACTGTGTTCTTGACGAAATTATAAGAAAAGAAGCCAGCTTAGTTAGTCGGGATGTGTGATATTAGGTGTGATTAGACGGGGACAAGAGGGGGAACAACACATCACAATCACACACTCCGTCTTTGATCGTCAATTTACAATTTATTCTAGACAAAATTCGCGGATTCAATTTTATAGATTTGTTTCGGACTGTCCTCCTCCAGTGTATCGCGTATTTAATGTATATATACACAGTATACTGTTTTTACGTCACATTTCGTCCGCAAATCCGCGCGCGCGTTTTTTTTTTTTTTTTTTTTTTTCATTTTTTATTTCTGTAAACATTATTAAAATTATTATAAATATATCGCATATATTTTCATGTATTGTTATTATTATTATTATTATTAAGTTATATTAATACACATCTCGCACTCTCGTAGCGCGCACTTTTTTTTTTTTTTTTTTCACATCGTTAAAAGTCGTATGTGTATGTCGGATGTAAACGTACGTTAAATGAGAAAAATACACATCCCCCATTAGCGCATATATCTGGAATACAATATATGCACGCGTAATGCATGGAACGGATTAATACACGTTTATAGGCTCTGGGATCAGATAAGTTCAGATCTAGAATAGTAATATATACGTTATAAGGAACAGGTGAGTAGATTGTTATTTTTTTTGTTTTGTTTTTTTTTTTTTTTGGTTTTTGGTTTGATCCATTAAACAATAAGAAGAATGTTTAACTCTTTCTCCCTTTCTCTTATGCTCGCGGCGATCTAAAAAACGCTAAAGCATATATATACTTTCGTATATATATCTGACACAGAGCGATAGTTGAATTCTACAATCGTTTCGAGACGTCATCGAATATGAAAAGATATATATTTATATTATTTGTATGTTCCAAAACTATCGCATTGTCTTTTTTTTTCTTTTTTTTAATGACAATCTGACAAAAACTTGGAAGTAATATTATCTTAACGATAATTTTTTTTTTTGTTGAACAATATCTAGAGCAGCAGTTTAGATGTTTGACATCGAGAATTTTGTAAGTGTTGTTTGTGCTTTTCTTGTTGAAGAGAAGTTACTTCCAAATCGACTTAGCAGTTTGTCATTAAAAAATAATGCAGACCTTTTTAAGATGCTCTGCATATATTCTCCTCTTTCTCTCTCCCTCTCTCTTTCTGTCTCTCCTTTGTATATAAATTGTATTTTATTTCTTACTAGGAGATAAAAGTGTAAATTTGTTTACAGTGACAGACATTGCTTAAGCTTCTGCGCGAAAAAGAAACATAGTTTTTAATACTGAATTGTTATCTTTTTCTCTGTGTGTATTAGGAAAAACAACCGTACACAACTAGATACGTACAAAGGTAATCCAGAAAAGGAATGTGCTTAAAACTGACTGGATACGTGCATATATATATTTTTAGTACATGATATTAATAACAATGTAGGCGTTAAAAGTTACATCTAAATTAGTGTGAAATGTAGTTAAGTTTTCGAAAAAAGAGAATATGGAGCTGAAAAGGCGCAGAGGAAAGCAGGCGATGAGTTTTTTTTTTTTTTTTTAGGAGACGACTAACAGTTATCTAGCTCTTATGGCGATTGTATATCTCCTCCTCTCTTTTTGTGTATCTTTTTCATATAAAATATACAAAAATATGTCGGAACAAATATTCACAGATCAAATATTAAAAGAGGGTCTCTGTGTACGTGAGTGTTGGTGTATATACGTGTTTCTTTTTTTTTCTTTTTAACGTGTTTTAAGTTGAGAAACGCTTACAGTGGATCTTTGGTAAGTTCCTTCTGGTAGGCAATCGGTGACTGTATCGCCTTCAAGAAGTCGCGCTGCGTTTGCAGAATGGCTGTGATTGTATCTACCCATTCCTGTCTGCGCGGTCCGTTACTGTCTTCGGTCACGCTACAAGCAAATCCAAGCCCGGGTTTTCGTGGATCCGTCGATCGAATAATAAATTTCTCCGGATCGTCGTTCGAATCTTCGAGACTCATTTTGTTCACCTGCGCGCACAATTATCCGATAATGTTAGTCTCTTTTGTCTGTACCTCGAACGGCGCTTCGAGAACCAAATAGGTGATAATTAATTTTTACCTGAATGTGTGCTTTATATATGTAAGCGGGATTTGTGAACTGCGTTTTTTTGCCCACAGCTTCGCTAAAAATTATATTTTGTTCGAAAAGAAAAACTTGCAATTCCCTTTCTTTTGTCAATACGTTTGATATTTCTGTAACCAGCAGCGGGCCGTGCAACAAGAGTTTTCCTTGCGCCGTTATTTTACCCTGGAGAGAAAAATCAAGGATTCTTTTTATAGAATGTGTGTTTTTGTCGCATAAAACTAAGAAAAACGGAGAGGAAAAGTAGAGAGCAGTACTCACGTCGAAACCTTGTAATCTCCCAACGTCCATCATATCGTTTGCAGCTTTAGGTATAACTCGCATGACATGAGCCGCCGCTCTGAGGCCTTCGATTTCCGATAACCTTTGAGTTCGTTCAGTGAGGCGCAGTGCCTCACGTAGAAGAAGTTGATATTTTGTAATCCTTTGTACGGGTTTGATCAACAAGTCGCAGAGTTGCAGGCGATGTCCAAGTTTCTGACGAAGCTCCTACCAACGCGCAATTTCACCATTGTGTTCGTTACAATTCTACGTTTCGCACACATAATATCAATTAACGATATTTGATAATTACCTCGAAGTAAGTGTCTATGTATTCGGACACGATGTATTCCGAAACGGGTTTATTCTGACAATAAACCACGTACATGTGCAATTTTCGTTCGTAACGTTTAAATAGAGGTCCGAGCTCTTCGGGACGTTCCAGACAACGCTCTAGAGCTTTGAAGAAAAAGCTGAAAACAAAAAGAAGAAAACGTTGACGTGTAAAATCGGGCGTGTCGCTCGCGATTGAGAGACGACTCGTTGAAATTTTAAAAACTCATGATCCGACTCACTCTCTGTGCCACTCGTAGATGGCCTCTACGTTACCGAAAACCATCTTGTCTTTCCCACCGCGCAGATCTTCCGGCAAAGGAATCTCGCAGTCGGGATCTCGCATTAGTGCCATGTAACCTTCGACTATCTGCTTTAAATCATTGATGTAATCTCTCTCGGTATCCACCAATTCGCGAATAACAAATTGCCGCTTGGCGATCGCGGTGCTTTCCTGATCCCTCGAATCTGAGTCATCGGTCGCGACCGACGTTGCGGTCGTGTTACACTGTTCTTCCTCGTTGCTTTGCACTGTTTTCCCGTTAGGAGTTCGCATGAGACTCTGTCTTTCCTGATTTTCCGTATGTTGTTCCTGTCAATCACACGCGTGATACTTGGTGCAATGCGTGATAGATTTGTGCGAGATTATGGAACGAGTTGTTGCAACTTACCATTCTCTCCTTCACGATCTGTTCAATTTCCGAGAGATCGGCCGTTGTGGCTCCGCCATCAAGTATCTTCGTCGTACGTTCGGAAGACTGCTGAAACAAAGCGATTACGAACGCGGATGTAGAAAAATTTTTGGAAAACCGATAACAAAAAAAGAAGACGTCACAAAACGAAAACAACGCGCAAGTTCTCACTCGTTTTCCGGGTAATTCGCTCGGTATCGTGGATCCCGACGGTCCGTTCGCAGTCGTCACGAGTATTGGTTCGTTTATAGGCTTCATCGGTGGCGGAAGTTCCAAATCGTCGTCGGCGTCTTCGCCGCCGTTTTGTTCCTGCAAACTCGTCACCGCGGTGTCGTCGATCTCCGTGACATCCGCGTCAAGATCGACCTCGATTTCTTGCTGATCCTCGCTTTCTTCTTCCTTGCTATTAATTTCCTCGTCCTCTTGCGCGCCAACTTCCGCTTCGAACGCTGCCTTGCCAGGCCGATTATTTTCAACGCCGCTCGGCAATTTAAAGCGTTTATCCGAGGTGTTTTTCTTCAAAGATGTCTCAATCAAAGGAGACGATGACGTCGGTACGGCCGTATTGGTTTTCTCGACTTTACCTTGGCTAAGTTTACGTAAAGACGGTGGGAGCCACTTCCGTCTATAAACAGAAACGCCCGTCATGGTGCGTGATAATCGTTGCACGTATGACATTTCGAGATAATAGAGATATTTAGACGATAATTTTTCTATCAGAAGAGCGCTCTTACCCGCTGAAACCTCGTCTCTTGTTGCCGGGCGAATTTGTACTGGCCGATCCGCTGCCGTCGCTTCCGGCAGTTTCTGTCAATTAAAAAAAAAACAAAAAAAAAAAGTAGTGCTATATTCTCCGTAGTCTAAAATTACGTTGATGTAATCTTGTATCGAGTTATCGGAATTGATAAGAAACGAGTTTACACACGATCACGTCATGTAAATTCACATCAATTTGCGGTTTACCGACTTCCTGCAGTTTGCCGAGTCACAGAATTCGCGTCAATTTTTTTTTTTTTTCTACCGTGACATACTGCAGTTTTTTTTTTTTTTTTTTAATATCGCAATGTCATGCATGTAGTTTGCATAGGCACAAGAGGACAAAAAATTTATAAAACTCACGGAAGTGTGAAACAATAGATTATTTATCGTGAGATCTATTCACCTGCTTCCTCCGATAACATTGGCGATAGTGCAGCAGACGACAAAGCGGTCAACGAAGCCGCTTGCTGCGTAGCCGGCGCGATACCGGTCGGCGGTAACGTGCTGGCAGTAGTGGCAACGATAGTTTGTGGCTGTCCCTGAATGACTGTTTGATTGATCTGCTGTTGTTGATGATACGGATGATGATGCGACGACTGTTGTTGTTGGTGATGATGTTGCTGTTGGTACAACTGTTGTTGTTGTTGTTGTTGTTGTTGTTGTTGTTGTTGTTGCTGCTGCTGTTGTTGCTGCTGCTGCTGCTGTTGTTGCGTGGACGCTTTTCTGGACGGCGAAGTTTTACAGGAGGCGGTCGGTGGCTGCTTCAGAGCGCTGGTAGGTACCAGACCCTCTGCGGCGGGTTCGGCTTGTCCGGGCGTTAGTGGCAAACGTACCAAAGTCCACTCGCCGGTATTGGGAACCCCTCCTGTGGTGCCGTTCTCCAACACTTCGACTTGTTGTCCCTTCGTCACGCTGAGTTCTCTCGAACCCGGTGCGGCCATATGATCGGCGACCACCCACGTCATTTCGACCACCCCGGTCTGAAAACACACGCATCAGAGACTTCCAATAGATATCAATGTGTCCCACATTGCCGAGGTCGCAATTCACGGTCGACGTACGCGAGATATCCTCGCGATATCGGAAGGGGGTGGCAAAATATAGAAATGGATAATTAGTGGAGTGTGTGGTGTGTCTGGGTGCGCGCGTGCGTGAAAGCGGAGGGCAGGCAAGGCGGAAAGGAGAAGGAGGTGGTGTCAGCGACAGCAGGCGGTAGAGAGATATACCGAAAGCAGGGAAGTAAAGCGAAGAGGAAGAGAAGAGTTGCCCTCCCGTGCTTACGCAAGCGTAGACCGGTCGATACGATCGTCCTCTCGGTCGCTCTCGCAGCGCGAGAGTGGCTCTCTCTCACTGCGCGAAAAACCGATTGTCTTTGAATTTGCGGATCGACGGAGCGAGATCTAGAGATCCGATTACTTACGCCCGGATGATTCTGATCGTCCGCGGGGGATCAGTGTCACCGGGTGTCGGCGTCGCGCTTTTCTACGCTTTTAAATCGCACGCGGCGGTGGGATTCCGGCGTTTTGAAAATAGCTAATGTCACAACACCGCGGGTACTTTGACGTTGCTATAAATACCACGCGTGTTCGTGTGTTTTGCCGCTGAGTGTGTGTGTGTGTCGCGTTTTATATACCGCGGTTTTAACACCAACACCGTCTTCCTCGTGCGAGAGACGCGCAATTGTTTGCTCGACGTGGCCGCGGATGGTCCCGCCCGATTTTCGTGCATTCCGCGATCCGAAATAGAATTTTCCACGTGCCAAATCCTCGCTCGCGGATATCGTTAACTTGTGCCGCGTCGCGCCGAGCCGTGCGAACAACCAAGGTAAAGAGAGGAAAAAAAAAGATACCAGCGACGATACACGCGATAAAGAAACGTGAAAAATTTGCTTCATCACTGTCCAATTTTTTTTTTTTTTTTAGATATCCATTTGCGCAATATTGACGTCTTTTGTTTGTTGGAACATTTCTATGTTTCTTTTTTTGTTTTATGTCTTCTTGTTAATTTTAGATCAACTCTCTTTTCTAATGTTTTTTACATCTCTTAAGAGGCTACTGGCTCCAGTACCTTTCTTAATTACCTCTTCAGAGATAAATCATTAGTTAATTAGATGAAAGTAAATATACGTCGACTTCGGTATAATTTTTTTGGTGCACATATAAACGTTTGATTTCGACAACTTCAAATTTTCATGAAAACTCTACTTCGTACATTTTACGGTTTTGAAAAAAAAAAAGATACTCCACAAAGCTTATGTGATTTGTGAGATTCGGAACGATGTTATTTATCATCGGATTGAATACAGAGGTTTGTTCTCGTAGGCAAAAGTCATACAAGATATCGCGGATACCTGGGAAGGCTGACGGCGCAAAAGCCGGGCCTGAAATGAGCTCGGCGTGTCGATGGTGTGTTGCCTAGACAGACTCGCGTGCGACGGGTTCGTGGAGCCCTGACGAAACCACGGCAGGGAGATCTTTCTGCGCGCTTTCTGGACGATCGTCGCCGGTTTTCCAGCCTGCGACGTCATGACAATTCGTCGGCTCGCGTCTCGGCAATCGGTATTAGTAGTTCGCTGCGATTTTCACACGCGCGAATGCGGTCGTAACGCGGAGAAGGGTTGAAACGACAGCGAGTTGTTGCTCAAGGAACATTTTTCTGAGTGTGTGACAACGCGCAATATATCTGCCATCGCCGCGGCTTGTTCTCCGTTATTTTTCTTTTTCTCGCTCTCTTTCTTGAGGAATGAGAAGATCGGATCTTCGCTTGATCCACTCAATGTCTCGCAATCAGGGATGCCGAGCCTCGAGTGGATCCATCCGACTCGCGAGTCGCGCCCGTACTGATTGTCGGTCCGGTTGTGCAGAGTGACGAGACTATAACCCAACCCAACTTGCGCCCCACCCAACCCTGCAAAGCGGCAGCAGGGTCTCTCCATAGCTTTTCTGTACTATACCACCTTGTCGTAGTGGGTGAACTCGTGAGAGAAATCAGGTGAATCGTATAGTGCACTCGGGACCAGTAACGTGTTTGAACAAAACGGCTTGGGAGCGAGAGAATCAAATCTTTATCAAGGATTGGAAAGACATGTTTTTAAAAAAAAAAAAAAAAAAAAAAAAAAAAAGAAAGATAAAAGAGAATTAGATCGCGCGGCTTTGTACGTGTGTCAAACGTTAAAAAATGTCTGCTATAAAAATTTCAACATGATTGTTATTTGAAGTTTTAATCTTCTCATAAAAAGAAAAGATATCTCGAGATAAGTCCGTCCACACGTGAATTTTGTTTTAAAACTACTTGGAGCAATCAAATTTATTTAATCTTTTAATGAAGAAAATTTTTAACTTATGAAGGAAAAATTAGAACTAAAGAAAAGGCACCAAGAGATACTAAAACAAACTTTTTTCACGATGTGCGTGCGCGTTGCGATATCGTTTTATAATTAAAAACCACTTTCTAATTTTTTTCTTTTTCTTCTCTACGAAATAAAAGACCAAGACTCTAAGTAAAAAATTAATTTTGTGCTAATACAAACGGTGTGTCTTTATGTGTATTTATGTACATATATACATACTTGGAGAGAACAGTCGTCTAAAATTGAATAAATTAGAAAACATTGCCGGCCAATAGTAAATTAAGGCAATGCAAATTTCTTAACTTTAATCTCTTCTGAGAATAAATATCAAATTTGGTTTTTAAATTAGCAGCGAAATCCAAGAGTTAGTTGCATATAACAATCACTTTTGTATGATATGAATTTTGTACAAAAACTGTGCGTAGAAAAAGGCAGACTTGATATAAAAAAAAAAAAAAGATCTAAAGGAAATAGTAAAAGGATAGTAGAAGAAATCATGCTTTACCTTATCAGAATCCGTAGTGTTGGTGGAGCCGAAAGACGCAAGTGAATTTCTATCAAGATTCTCGACACTTTCGTCCAGAGACGCGCATTCTTCCAGATCTCTACTTGAGCGTTGACTGGAGCTCTTCTTGGCGGGGCTCTTCGGCATGTTCTTGCCCAAAAATGTTTCCTGTATTACCTCGCGTAGCCTCATCACCCACAGCTGTTTCGCGTCCATTGAATTCGCCCGTAGCACCACACGCGTATCGCTAGTCGGCGCCCGTCCTGTCCACACAGCGAACTTGCATTCGTCGCCCTCGATATGCTCAGTCACACCCAACTCGGAAGTTAACAAACGATTTTTATAAACGTATTTCACCTACACAAACAGTTTTCTTATCACAATATGCGGTGTTACACAATAAATTTAAATTTGATATTAAAACAGAACTTGTTCTGTACAAACCTTTCCGGCGGAATCCTTAACTTCCTTCGTAAAGAGGAGGTATAATTCGAAGAGAAATATGTGACGGTCTCTTCCCTTTCTGATCAGTTGTTTTGGGTCCCATACAGTGAATGAATCCTGTAATACAACGTCACCGAGTGCATCTATACTAACGTCGCAACCTTCCAGTAGACTTAAATGTAAGGCATCGTTAGCTTTCTTAGGCACATTTAACATCACTTCTAATCCCTCTTTTATCTCGCCTTGTCCTTCTTGGCAGCAAGCCTGAGGAGAAAGAGTGCAAGTTAATAACAAAATGTTGTCAAAAAGTTTAAATTATATTTAAATTAAAAATTTTTGAAACATATATACTATGTAGAAATACCTGTAAGTCCTTAAGTAGCAGCTGATATTTAGTGATTCTCTGCACGGGTTTGATTAAATACGCGGCAATAGGATGTTCTACTCTATGCTTTCTTTGCAGTTCCTCAAACCACATTCCACCGTGAGTTACTAACAGCTGATTGCTCTCAGGCTTATTTTTACAGTAAGTTACGTACATGTCAAATTTAGGTGCCTAAAATCAAAGAATTGTTATGTAAAATATAATTAATAATAAGTGATAACGTTAATATATTAAATTATCTACTGATACTCACCCACACTACAAAACAATGTCCCACATCTTCTGGCATGGTTTCGTATTTCTCCAGCTCGCGTAAAAACACATTGCTATGAAACTGATGTATTTCCTCTATGTTGCTGAAAATTATCGACTCGCGACTTTGCAAACCCGGCGGAACATTTCCCTTTCCACTTCGCGTTTCGTCCAGGAAGCAACGGATGCAAGTCTCCAAGTCTTTCACATACGTGCGCTCGGTTTGCAGAAGTTCGGCCATGATAAACTCTTTCCTGCGAGCAGATCTTCTCTTCTCTTCGTTCAGCTCTTTCAGATCTTTACCCTTGATCTTCTCTTCCAGCAACGGATCCGAATTCCGATCGATAGACAGATCTCTGTGTACCTCATCAGACTGAATACCTAGGTCGCCTTCGATTTGCGTTTTGTAGCAATCCATTCGAGCACTGAAGTCTTTGTATCGCTGATCCACTTCGGCAACAGCCTGTTTGATTGCCGCGGCGTGCGCATGACCTCTCTCGACCAAATTATCAGCGAGTTGTATCAACAATTTCACGCGTTCTCTCGTTTCCTTCGCCGCACCCTTGAACTCGTTATGCTCCTGAAGCAACTGTTCATTTTCAATACGATTCTTGCCGACGTTGGTGTGCGTCGCCAGATACAATTCCCCGGTTTCTCTTATCCATTCGAGGGCCTGTTTCGCGCTACGTTCGAACAGAACGTACTGATGACACTGATCCAAGCGTTTCTTCCGCTGAGTCCAATATTCGAGCACTTTGTTCTCCTTACTAACTAATTCCTCTAAAATATTTTTGACCTTGTTCGCGGAACCGGCGCTGTTCGAATGATAACTATAAAACTGTAGACTGCGATTAATATATTTTAAGAACGTTTCGCCGGTTCGTCGTACGAGCGTGCACGCCTTCAGAAAAGCTTCCTTTTGCTCCTGATGTCTGGTGAGAGATGCCGGTATAGACGCTGCTTTATCTCCGTCGGCACACCAGTCATCGTCCACGTTGTATTGTAATTCTAAACTGTCGAGAACCGAACGTACAGAATCGACCGTTTTGTAAAAGTTCAAACTAGCGGTGATTAATTTGTGCCGTTCCTCCGCGCAAGTTACCAGTTGTTGCCATCGTTTAGTAACGTCTTCCGCTATTTCTCTTATGCTTTTTGGATCGTAATGATTCCCGTTTATCAAAGAGTCTGCTTTATGTTTCACTTGAACAGCGGAAGCGTGAGTGTTCGTTATTGCGATTTGGAACTGATCGTGTTCCTTTCCCAGTTGATCAGCATCTTCGAAGTCGTCCGGTATCCTCAATGATGCCAACAATATCGACTCGCCGTTTCGTATCCATTTGATCACGTGGGAAGCGTCCGTTTGCAGCTGGAGCAATTGCGAGGCTTGCTCCAACCGTACTCTCCGCATCTCCGCGAGATCTTCCGCGTCCAGTTCCCTCTCGTTAAGAAATTCGAGAAGCATCTGCACTCGTGCAGTGGCGCTATGCTGACCGTCCGCCATAATACACACTCTCGCCTCTTCCAGAACCTGCGCCAGATCTTGTCCGCGGTGAAGAATTTGAAAAGCGGTGTTCTGCATATGAACCACGCCGTCGTTATGCACGCGCAGCAGCTGCTCGGGAGAACCTTCTCGCGGTGGTCCTTGCAGTTCCTGCGCCCACATCTCCAACTGGCCGCTCGCCTCTAGCGCGTCTCTTTCGAACACGCGCAGTCGCAGGCATAATTCGAGTCGCAATTTTTTTGTAGCCCATAAATCCTCCAATTCTTGTCTGAGATTCGCCAGTCTATCCAATGCCGACTCTACGGCCGATATCGAACCGGTGGTGTCAGGTGCGTCGGTTGTTTCGCGAAGCTCTTGCAGCAGAGCTTCTCCTTGAGCTATCGTCGAAGCGCACGCTTCGAGACACGATGATCTGTGCTGCGCGCATTGTTCCAACAGTCTTTCGGCTGTCTCGAGATTCTCCGCCACCTCGTCCTGCTGTAATTCTTGACGTAACTCGTCTACCCATCCGGTGAGCTGCAAAACAAAAACGCCGTATTAAAAATGTCATCGTACATAAATATACATCTACGCATTATACAGGCTAACGCGCACGTAAACATCCTTACATAGTATAATCGATAAAAATACCTCTTTTTCATGCGTATAAAATACTACTGCCAGGTCTAATCTACGACGTCGTTGCTCAACTCTCGTCGCGAAGCTGCTAACGTGAGCTTCTAATTCTTGCGCCACAGCGTATATCTCATCGGGTGCACACTCTCCCGTATGAGCAAGTTCCTCCGCAGCGGTCAAAAGCTTGGTTGCGTTTGTATAAGTATTCTGCAAAAAAAACAAAAAAATTAAAACATGTTACGTTCGTTGAATCATTTTATAAAACTGTTATTACACATGGGCACACAAATAAATCATACCTGAGCAACATTTTCAAAATGTTCATGGCTCTTTTGATAGACGCGTGCTTTCTGCAGATTACGACCGACACCCGTGTTTTTTCTAATAAAAACTTCGCCGTGATTTGTCAGCCAGTCGAGAACTTGTTTGACATCTTCTTGGAATAGTCTGGAAATTAAAAAATTGTTATTATATGCTGGGTCGCTCTAATGTTAGTATTGCGAGTTCATTATATTTTCATACTTTAATGCGAGCCGTTGATGCAATTTGACTTTACGAGCGTGCCAACGAGCTTCCAATGCTCTGTGATGACCGAGAATCTGATGAATAACAGCTAACACGTGGGATGCACCCTCGCTGTAATCAGCCGCTGGATTACCGCTCGTGCCAGTGTGACTATCAATATTGTGTCCATCTTGGCTCTAGATAAATTAGATATCAAAATGTACATTTCAAAGAATACAAAATTAGTCTGATAGAAGTTAATTATTAACATGCATTCCGCTAAATACCATTATCTTAACGAGCTCTTTATGTAAGCTATGTAATATATAATTATAGCACAAGCATATTTATATATATTAATCCCTAGAAAACAACCGTGTTTATATGAGAACAATCCCTCTTTTCTGTTCCCCATGCAAAGAGCAGTTTAAACAGAAGAACGATAATTTTTAAATACTTTAAAACGCACACTTGCTATCTCTCTTAATAAACGTTGTTTCTTAATAACTTTTTTTGTTTTAAAAACTTGAAACAAAGTGTGTAAAAATAAAATCACAATTTTAACAATGCGAAAAAAAATAATCGTTCCTAAAACACCTATCAACGTACATGTTTCCTGGCGATATGGTCAATTCCTTGTGGTTGATTACAGACTTGCACAAGATGATCCAGCTGATAAAGAAGCTTCTTACTGGTACTATGCACCTAAATGACAATTTTATCCAATCCCGCTTAAAAATATGCATTTGTGTACATGTTCATTTTATATACATTGCAAAAAAAATTGTGGACCGAATACATGTATGATAAATTAATTTAACTTTCATGAAGGAACTTTGAATTTAAAAAAAGAAAAAAAAAGAACAAAATAAAATCGAATCAATGCACCAATATGTATATGAAAACTTGTTCGAGGACGACTGAGACGCCTGGGTTATAAGGAAATTATATTGAATGTTAATCGTTGAGAAAAATTTGCAGATAGGTATTTCCAATAGCACCCAAGTACCAAGCGAGCAACGAATTCCATCGCCTATAAAGCTATAGAAATCAAAATTTTTCGTACATAATCGACGCGAAATGTATCCGAGCCTGGAGAATGTGCGCTCACATTATGACATACTTGCAGCATTGAACCCAGGCCGCTCAATAATGCTTGATATGCATTGTAAACCTGTTAAATATCAAATGAAGTTTACAATTTACATGTCAAAAGGATAAATGAAAGAGAAATTCGATGAAATTGGATTTTGTGATTCTCTTGAAGTAACAAAAATATTGTCCTCTGCTAAAATCATAATAAAATTAATAGTCTCGAATAATGATGAGGTGCTGTACTAATATTACGGATATATATATGTGTGTGTGTGTGTGTGTGTGTGTGTGTGTTTGTGTGTACATATATATGACTTACCTCGGTATAAGCTTGACACATTGCTTCGTAAAGAGTTTGATGCTGGCGAATATGAGATTCGAGAACAGGAATTTCACTAGGCAGATTGCTAATTTCACACGCTTGACTCCAGCCGGCAACATTGTCAACATACTGTTCCGCTTTATGATGAAACACTACACTCAAACTAAGTACCGCGGTACGTTCATCGAGACCCGCGGCGAATTCCTTCCAAGCTCGGTCCAGACGGCCCGCCACCGCTCGCACGTGTCCAGCCGCGTAATGCTGCGTCTCCAGCAATCTGCCGGCCATTGTCAGGATCTTATTGATATTCACGTAAACGTTCATCGAACTCATCGTGAAGTGCTTATGCTCTTCTTGCAAATTCTTGGCTAGCTGATACGAACGGCCGATCTCGACGTAACTGGCAAGAAATGCCTCTCGGTTGTGACAGATCCAATCGAACATCTTTTCGCAGTCCTGTTCGAACAATCGCAGTTGAAAACACTGATCGAGCTTCATCTTCTTGATGTGCCACAATTGTAAGAGATGCTGCTGTGCGGCGTGCACAGAGTCCAGATGTTGTATAACCATCGTGGCCAATGCTCTCCCATCAGAATCGGTACAACTCGCCGCGCCATTATCAATACTTCCTCCTTCACCACCGGTTGCTGTTGCAGCTAAAAAGACATTATATTCATTAAATTGCACTGTATTTACTAATTAAGTTAAATTCTTTTTAATGTCAATCTATTCATTTGATTATCATTAGAAAAAAAAAAAATAAGAGAAGCTTGCTTACTATTATTAAATCGCTGGAGGAGACGTTGTCCGAGAACTTCGATGTCTTCCACCGGAACTTTCATAATTTTCTTTTTCATTTCATTGTGCAAATCAATGCCGTGCTTAGCACCAGCGACATCGTCTGCAAAGTCATTTCGACTGAGATCTTCCTGCAAGTCATCTAATCTATCAAGAAGATCAGCTGCCTGCCATGTAAAGTCTTCTACAACTAATCTGGTTTCAATCCACTGAGCATGGTCATATTGCAAAGATCCATCCAAGTCTGCAGTGAGCTGAGAAGGATCTATAACTTTTACGAGGGCTTCTAAGCTAATTGTATTAATCTGAAATTATAATGTATTCAACATTAATTAACTTGTACATTTCTGTAAACGTAATTTACTTATATAATATCATATATAATCTTATATAATCTTATATACGTGAACCATTAGACTTACCTCAAAATTATATTTCTTCTGCTTACCCAATGAGGTTCTTTGTTTCTGCCAAAAGTTCTCTGGTTTAATAAGAAAAGCGACATAAACTGTACGATGAAAATGCTCGTGCAATACCTAGAAGAAAATGTTATATTAATTTCACAGTAAAACAATTGTTATATTAATTTAACAATTAAGTTTACAATTAATGTATTTATAATTACATTACAATTTGTATAATATAGAAAGCAGAGATATTTTTTTTTATGTATAAAAAGCATTCGTTCAGCAAAAACAAAAGGTAATTTAAGGTGATTTACCTTTAAGATGGGCTTAACAGAATCCCATGTAGTACCACGCATGTCCACAACTACAGTAAACCGTAGGCCTCTGACCTCATCATTGGGAATAGCAAACAAATACTGTAAGAGACGCTTGTAGTCCTCAGGTTTTGCACGCTCGCGTTTTTGCGTACTAGGAAACAGAAGTACAGGCCCTCCTCTACGATCGCGTCCACCTGGCAGTATAGCCAGACGTTCTTGCAGCAGTGGCAATATTTCTGTTGCCCGTGTGCCATCCATTATCCTTGCTTTGTATTAAATTGTCATGATCTGTTTTCATTAACAGAAAACATGTGTGTGATAAACTTTTATCATTAATCAAGTTTTATGAGATCATATATATATAAGAATATAAAATACAAGGGACAATATAAAAAAATAAATATTAATCAACATGCCATAAACCCCAAAAACCAACTATTTGTAAATAAAAAAAATTCATTAGTCTTTTAATAAAACCAGCTGCTTAATTACGTTCAGTTTATAATTATACAATTTGGCTCAAATTCAAATTGGCTTCTCAAATGAGTTAATTGTCTCCGTAGTTTCAATTAGAGAATTATTAATGTAAAGAAAAGCAATTGCAGGAAGCTCCATAAATGCGTTCGGTATAGTCAAATTCAAGGTCGCGACACCCACGAATACGAATACAATATATCGGTATAGAGGGCTATGCAAGCCCATTTCTGTCTACGGTCTCTGTCTACGTACTTTTTACGGCGAGCTATCACCGATCCCATACGAGAGCGGAATGCGAGACGCGAGAGAACCGTTTGTAGCGTGAGAGAGCGTACATGCGACGGCACACACGCGCGTACGGGGAAATAACAAGTACATAACCATCCCTCTTTCTCTGTCAAAATAATGTTTCGCGACGTCGACGAGTCGCCAACAGGTGAATGAAAAAAGGAACAAACACGCGAATCGGATAAATATTCGCGCGATGATAGCAAAACTGTTTTTCCGGGGGAGCCAATCAATTTTTTTTTTTTTTTTTTGTCGTCGTGCCACCGACGGGTATCATTCCGTGAACATGTGCGTCGCGTCTCCCGCGAGTCTCCGATATTTGCAACAGAAACGAATCGTCAGTCTGTAATTCCCGTCGGGGGTGCGAGAATTCGCGAGATAAACGGATAACATCTGCAGTAATAGATTCTCTCACCTGCAGAAAATTCGTTTACGACGACTCCGACGTCTTTGTCCCACGTTGCTGCGACACCGAATCTCCTCGCGCAACCGGTCTATCCCTCATATTGTCGTTTCATCGGTATTAAAATCACAGGTGACCGTAGCGCGAGCGAAATTCCGACATCACCGCTGCCATGTTCGGACGACACAAGTTTTCACGGCTTCTGTGCCAATACCGTCCAAAGCAATACGAAGAGACGGCATGAATCGCGCGACTATTGCGAGGCGTTACTTGAGTCGCGTCCGCAGAAATCGCCTTGAGCCGGAACAACGTTACATTCTCATCGAATTATCGAACCCGATTCGGATTGGTTCCTGACCAAGAATGTGCGATTGTGCACCGCGTGTGCACGGGAAACTTGACCAATGAAATATCCAGTGCCATGTTGCTGCGGTCTTCGTGCCAGGCACGATATTGGTTGGTTTTTTGCACGACATCTGTCCGACTGTTGACTGCCGTTCGTATAAAAGCTCGTTCTCGTGCTAAAAATGTCAGTTTATATTCAATGCTCGTCAGACGCGGACCGAGGGTAGAAGCTTTAGCACGCAAACGAAGCAACGTGTTTGTTTCGTTTAAAGAAATGTTCTTTTACAATTGAGGTGTTGTATATAAATAAATTATATACATGTAAAAATTTACATACACGCAATTAATCTAAATAATGACAAAATCCAATATAAGAAAAAGAACAGCACTGTATATTTTTTGTTATAATTAAATCTTGTCTTATATACTTCTATATAATAAAAAGAATTTATATATAAACTTATATACAGTTTTTATAAATCACAAAGGTACACATAGATCATCCGCGCGTGCTTTCGACATCCCGTTCCTCTTAATTCACGAAGAGTTATCTTGCTCCTCTCCCGTTAGTATGTCATTTATATTATTACACCACTCATAAATATAAAACACAACTATATACGACACTAAGAGTTCTTTAAGCGGAACATAATGTTTCTGACAATTCAACCAACTCAAGTCCAACAGCGTGTACAACTCGGTTTCCAATACTATTGCCATATGATGCTCGTGACAAACGCTGCTCATTTTTTCCTTCAATATGTTATGCGCGTGCTCAAACGCCCTTAACAAATTCTCACTTGACACTAATCCACATTTTTTTGCATTATTTGTGAGAAGATTCTTACATGTTTCGCAGCTTTTGATCCGTGAATTGTTGAGAATTTTCGTCGCGATACAATTGCAGGTGATTATATGATCATCCTTCTCGCCCTTCGTCTCTATCTCTAGATCTAACAACACGTCGTTCATCGAGTTTTCGCAATTGCTCTCCGTTTCCCGGACAAAATCTTTCAGAGAAAACAGCAACGAACCGTCTATCTTGTTCTCGCAGCTGTTTTCCACGCGAGGCGACGACAAGTTGTTAATTAGCAATATTTTGAAGGAACTTTCAAATTCCGCACACGTGGGATGTTTCGTGTTACAGGACCTAATCTGTCCGAGAAAATGTCGTAGACAATCCAGGTTTAAGATCCGCGGTTTGAAAAATTTCGTGTCGTACAATTTCAGAAGTTTCCACAACTTGCGAAATCCTCGTATCGTGCTGATCCAATTTTTGAGAACAATCGAATCTGTTGTCGGGTTTTTAGTTTTTGGATCGACAAATTGCATCCTCTGCAGTCTTTTTACCGCTCTCTCCCAAAATGGAAAATGTGGAATATTGTTTTGTGAAATGGCAACTCTCAATGGCTTTTCCGGTTTTAACGTGTGACCGTTCAGAGAATCGAACAATCGATCAAAGAACAGTACCATCTCTGCTGTGTCACGTCCTTTCTTGTCCGGCATTTTTAATGGCCCATAGACCGTATTCACACATCCTATAAATAGAGAATTTTAATATAAGAATAACTATTTGATTAGTAATCGTTTACAAATTGTATTTTTCTAGTGTGCATGTGTATATTAAATGTACAAATGTATACCTTCCAACTTGGTGTGGTGATCTATGAATCCACCCATTGTCGTACTCAAAACTTCTGCAGCATATTTAACTTTCTTTTTCTTTATTTTGCTCTTTATTACGTGCTCCGCAGTAATTTTCGGCATTAATCGATATTTGCTATCTGTCAAATCCATATGATACGCTTGTTCGATTATTTCCCACGATGCAAATTTGCGTTCTTCTCCTTCTATGCAATCGAACTCAAGATCACTAGTCAATAACTTGTCGCGTATGCCTTTAATGAGATACGGTGGATCAAATAACGGGATTATATCGTGGTTGTTCAATGTTATGTATCCATCTAAAAAAAACGATACTAAATATTTAATAAATTATATTTAAACAAAAAAGAAAATATAAACAAAATATTTTGCAAATAATCTGTGAAAAATATTTCAAGTACTTACAATATAATTGTCCTTGCGTGGACTTAAGTTTTGATGACTCTAATTTCAATTTATTTATAACTGTAAGATTCGTTTTTCTATCGTCACATACAAAAGCCATTAGATATAATCCATTCTCAATTATAATAGTTACAATATTTCTTATCCATTCTATGAGCTGATCAGGTTTTGTCGCGCCATCGCAGAAATAATACGCCAATGGAAACTTCCATCCACTGTGTATGCCACGCACCATGAAAACTAATGCGTGATCAACGAATTGTGGACTTCTTTTTTGTCCAAAGTCTTGAAAACCAAGAATGTGCTTCTTGTTTGGATCATAATCTAAATGTGGTTGTAAGAACATTTCGTCCCACATTAAACAGCACACTTTGTCTCTTTTCTTCATACGTTTTACATGTGTATTCAGATGTTGATTTATAAACTTAATTGGACCTGGATGAATCTGTACTTTCTGAAGTAAACATCGCAGAGTGCCTATACTAGGCAGATTAAATATTTGCGTTAGATATTGATAACATTTACTGGATTGCATGATGGATAAAGCTGTAATCTTCTCATTTAAAGTAAAGTGCCTGTTCTATGAATAAAGATAAATTAGTCTGAAAGTTTTTCTAGTTTTTTTACAATTTTAATGACGGAGTTATTTACATACCTTTGGTGCATACTTCGATGTTTTTATCTGCATTTCAAGAAACTTACGTTGAACAGATGTTAATGAAGACAAAAGCTTCTCTAATGCAGTACTCTTGCTATATTTTTTAGCTTGTCTTAAACGTTGACAAAATGATAATTTCTTCTTTGACATAATTTCTTGTTTTTGCTTTAGCATGCTTGACAATTTGTATAACTTCCATATTTGTGGTGTAAACTCATGGAAATATTTTCCTTGTACTAAAATTTGTAGATCTAATAAATTGGTTATTGAATTGAATTTTGAAGATTCTGATTGAAAAAATTCTGAAGGTTCAGATTCTGAAGACTTGCAAGTTTCTGAAAACTTTGCATATAGTTTTGATTCTGAAGAGTTTGAAAATTTCAGTTTTGGTTCTGATTTTCGACGCTTTGATGCTAAAGATTCATCTTCTAAAGCTACTGAACTCGCAAGTTCTTCCAGTTCTTCTTCTGAAGACTGTGATTTTTCTAATCTTCGACGCCTTGATCTTGAAGATTTATCATCTAAAGATACTGAGTTTACAGATTCCAATTCTGTTTCTGAAGACATCGATTGTACAGAGTCCGAGCTTGAAAATTCTGATGGCAAGTCATTCAGTTGTGAAGATTCTGGTAATGAAGGTTCTAGTTCTAAAGACTTGGATTCTAGAAGCTGTGATTCTACAAGTTCTTGTGATTCTACAAATTCTTGTGACTCTACAAATTCTTGCGATTCTACAAGTTCTTGTGATTCTATAAGTTCTTGTATCAAAGACTGTGATTTTACAGGTTTAGATTCTGAAGATTTGGATTTTACAGATCTAGGTTCTGGAGAATTGGATCTTACAGGTCTAGGTTCTGGAGACTTGGATTTTATAGTCTCTGGTTTTGAAATTTCTGGTACAGAGGATTCTGGAATCTTGAATGTTTTAAGTTCTAACTTAGGAGGGTTCTTATTTACTGAAATATTGAAGTTTTGTGATATTTTTCCTGTAGGCTCTTTACTGTGTTCTGTGACTTCTATTAGTTCAATCTCTTCAACAGTTTTGACAGTATCTGTCATTTCTACCGTAGAATCTTTTAAAGTTCCATTTAGCTTTGTTCTTTTGTTATTTCTTCTCCTCTTTGCTGACTTCTTTTCTTCCTTAATCTCACTATCCTTACTTGGTATATTTAACGATGGTACTATACCAGGTTTTAATCTACGTTGTGTGTATATATTCATATAATCACTGTCTGCAAAGTGTTTATAACACACAGCGTATTTTCTCACTTCTTCATCTGTTAAGCCATCGATTTTTTTAGAAAAAACAGCTTTTTTCCATTTATCCATCATAATCTGGTCTTTGGGAAATATGTGAAAAGGTAGACTCACTGCCGTGGTACATCCCAACACGGCACAATGTTTACCCATAACCTAAAATGATAAACATTAGTATCAATCTAAACTGTATTAAGTAAATATATCTTTTAAATGTTTGTGCTTACTGTTACTGCGAATAATGACTTCTCTTACGAGTAAATAGCAAAAAGATTGGAAGAACGAAACGAGCAAAGAGAAAATTCAACCGTTACACTTAGCCCGAAGGATAACGGATTCGAATCTCGCCGCCTCACTTTCGACGCCTACTTTAAAACTGTAGATCTCCTGTCCAGCACAATACAAAGCTGTACGTTAAACAGACGACATAAAAGTAAGATTCAAATCAAACGCAAATCAATCATCAACTGACAAAAGAAGTGAGATTCAGTTATTTAAGATTCAATCATAGGTTATAATTCTAAATTTGTTCTAAATGGTTCGAATCAAGTTGGTCACGAGGGTTCTGATCCTGGATTAATGAACATTTTTACCACTTGAGGATGTTGATCATCGACCTACACCGCATATTACAAACTGTATCACCTTTGGTGTAGTCGAAAACTATTTACATCAAGGTGTAATAATATAAAAATATACTTCTTCAATATTTCTTACAAGAGTTTCATCGAGATTCAACAATGTTTTCATATTTAAGAGTATCTCATCCTTTGATAATGTGCACACAAACACTACATCATCTCAGAAATGCTCAGAAATTACAAAGATCATTTATATCTGGAAACATGGTATATCAGATAAAGTTCTGACTGGAACAAAATACTTATTTACTGTCATCAGCTCTTGGTCCAGATGCAGTAGTTACAGGTGAGAAACAGAAATTAAGAATATGGCAACACACCTGTTGAATTTTAATTGCACAGAAAAAAACCACGACCTTATAAGTATATATATATTTTATTAATTTATTTTAATGTATATTATTTATATTATTTTGTGATGACATTTGTGATAATGGTTCTAGTTTAGTGTTACCTCAGTTTAAGTATCACTCACAGTATCACTCGGTCCGCCTATAGATTTGAATGAAATTCGCGATTCGTTTCTCTCTAAACCGAAAAAATTTGGACAACAAAGCGTCGCACTGCCTTACGCGAGGCGAGTAATTAAGCGTTAGTTGATGATTGTTTGAGATTAGGAAATTTTTTTGTATGATCTGTGTAACACAGGTATATTTTGACTCGATATTTTTTTTTGAAACAATATACGATAATCAGTAAAATATATACGTAAAATAACGAGATGTAAAGAGAAAGGGAGAGAGAGAGAATAAACATTTATTTTATGTATCGATAATATCACACTGCAGACTTATTTCTCATCACTTTTTTTAATATCTATTAGGTATAACTCGCTGAAATTCGCCGCTCAAATTCAAACTCGTGGCCATATATGTTTGGAGCATCTCGTGCGCGCGGTAACAACTCCGAGGAAGAGGGTGGCAGAACACTCTTCGCTTTGAGATAATATATTTATTTCTTATTAATATGGAGTTTTTTTTTTCATCAACAATAACAGTGTAGCAGTAGGCGTAACAAGAGAGACGAGGTAGGTTACGAGGAACCTAACCCTAATGTCGTACGCCAACAAGTCACCGCGGTTTAAAGGGATCCTCGTGGCGTTTTTATTTTTATTATTTTTTTTTTTTTTATACATTTATGCATTTTTATACATTTGCTTTTGTCTTTTTCTTTTTTTTTTTTCGTACGTTATGCAACGCCGAGTAATCACGACAAGTGATATGATCGGTCGTCTCATATGTTTTATATGTTAATTAATCATTAATCTATTACGCGAAATAAATCAATCCTCGAACCGCACTGTGTCGTCTCAACGCGTATTGTTTTTGTTTTGTTTTATCTATAACAATTAATTGATAAATTGATACGTAAGAGAGGAGATTAATGAATCTTTCAGCCGCGCACTGGCTGATGAAACGCTGCTTTTCGCACACCAGACAACTTTTTTGTAACGTACATAATTTTAATGCGACCATTTTTTTTTTTCACGTTATCGCGCACATTGCGCGCGTATAATAAAATAAGAATCGCACAGTTTACATTAGTAATTTGTGATTTATCGCTTAATAAGTGCTTCGTTAATGAATTTATAATATTTAGGAGGATATTTCTCGATGACTATGTCCGCGCACACAGTCACCTTTCATGATTACACATCATACGAATTGAAAAAAATATAAGTGATGTTGTCTTCTCATATTTCAGTTTGGACACCTCAGTCCTTAAAACTGTAGCGCAAGTTTATTGAATGTTGAATCGAAAAGCGTGTGAGAGAAGTGATAAGATATATATGTTGTCATTTATAAATATATATGTATATTTATATACACATATATTTAAATATATATATTTATAAATATATATATAATTTATATATGCAAGAAAGTTTCTTTACGCGATTGTTCGAGGATTAAATTGTCGCTTTACAAGATTTAGGTTTGCCCCCGAATACAAGAAACGCGAAAATACACGCCACGATAAACCCATTTGCAATTATACGAACGGAAGAGCGAATGCTATGTTTAATCTCTTACAATTAATTATTTCATAAAGTCTAATGCGTTATATTATGTTACAGCCGATTCTCCCTTGCTAAGTGACAAATCAGTAGGGGATGTCGGAATACGCTGAAATAAAACCAAAACGCAATGTGTTCGCAATAATAAGGTAAACATAAGTATGATCAGATTGTTTTTCTAGTTCGCTTTAAAGTGAATTAAGATTAATTTATGTAAGTGGCTTAAAAAATTCAAGCCGAAACGTTTTTCCAATTTATGTCGTACTTATTTCGTCGCACTCTGCGCATAATTCGAATTTGCCTCCGCGCGATAAATGTCATTTATATATAATCAATCTGCCAAGTTCTAGGAACTATAGGCTGTAGATTATTGTTGCATACCGTAATAATTAGTCTGCAATATAGTAATTTTACAATAAAAACCAACAATCAACAGTAATATAAAATACAGAAACAATCTTTGTAAAATAATGCCAACTGCCAGATTGTAAAAAATTTTACATTTGATAGCAGCACGAGATATTAATTAACGTTAATTGTCTTGCACGTTAATTCATCACTTAGCAGGGTAGAAGCCCGTCTTCGTTACATAATACAAATAGTGGCAGGATTTTAAAAATCAACGTAACAACACACACAGTTCAAATTATGGCAGTGCTTTGTAGAATAATCTTATTGCCCGTTTGGTGAATGAATTAATATGATACCACACAGTACTTAACGTGATTAATGACAAATTTTAATGAGGCATTTCGTTTCACAAATACTTATCATCAATATTAGTCATCGCGGTTTTTCAAAGCAACTTCTTAACGTTCTTTTTTAATTGGTGTATCCATTTTTGTTATTTTTTAATTTTTTTATTATTCTCACAAATTCTCCGCAAGTTTTTGCTTGTCGCTCCTCGTCTATTATACATCTACATACGTCGATGATAAACTTTGTGATTCTTCGCGTAGGTAACACATTCGAATTGTACTTGTTCTCTCTTTTGCAGTATCGTCGAGAGTATCGAAATCGTGACGGAAAGAGAAGAGCGAGTGCACTGCGCGACTAAAGCATGAGTGATCGCGCGCGCTGGAAACGTCAAACGAGGAAAATTTCTAAAATATATGCTTGCTCGCGTGTGTCATGTAGGCCGGTAATTTCAAATATATATATATATGTATATATATCTAATAATGTATGCGCAATAATGTTGCATTGCAGTGAGATAAATGGGGAGCATTTTGAAACACATGTAACACATTGTTGAAAATTTCACACTCTGTATGTGTGTCTGTACGTCAACTCTGTTTTTGCATTTTGTTTCTATCGGATAATTTTTGTTACAAATGTTTGAAGTTTGTTAGTTTTTAATTCACGCTTTATCTCTCTTGCCCGAGAGACCGCCCGAGAGACTCACAAATTAATTGAGACGATTCTCGCTCACCGTTTTATCGCACTGCAAAGTTGACATTTGCTATCATCATTGAGACCGTTGCGGATGATTATTTGACGCGTTATTTCGAAGTAGAACAGAGATGAGACCAATGCATTTTGCTCTTGTCTTTCCCTGCGTGTGACAGGCTCTTGTTGGCGCACAAAGAAGTGGGGGAGGGGGCTCGACCTTTAATTCAGTGCAATAGTGTTCCTTTCAGGTATCTAGTAGAAGACACATATTTACAAGAGGAATCTCCTTCGAGAAGGATGCCGAACTTTCCCGAGACGCTTGTGTGTGTGTGTGTGAAACAGAACACGCAACGAAACCGGAGAAGTATGTATATATATATAGATATAGAGAGCAGACCCCTACTGAACCAAATTACCGGCAGAACCCACACACGTTACAAAGAATTACAGCTTACAAATTATTAATTTCGATATAAGTCTATGTTTGATTTTTTTAGGCGCGGGTGACTCTAGACTGGCCCCCTATGTTTGTATTTTGATCACTTCCTGAATTAATTGCAGCACACAGATTACTCTACGATCCGCTGTGTATATGTGAACGCGTTCCGTGAAAGGATCCGGTCTTTTTTAAATGTGACAACGCTAATCGGTTATTGCGCGTGAATAAAGAACGAGAAAATTCGGGCCGCGAGAAGAAGAGCGTGAAGAGAGCAAGCGCGAAAGAATGGCTTTCTCTTCTGAAGCGCGGAGCTGAAGCACGTTAATCGGAATGAAGACGCAAGCTGAGAAAATACACAGCGAAATGAAATCCGGCGCGCGAAATGATGCGAGTTTGCTTTTGTTTTCTTGTTTCGCTAAATGCGGATTAGTGCATGTGACTAGTGCAATCATTCAGGACACTTTCATCGATCGCGGCGCGGCAACGCGGCGGAGAGAATCCCCGCGCTGCGTAACCGTAAACACCTTCGGAACTACCGACCACGACTACTAACAAAGAGACAATGACACTCTCTAGCTACCGAAGTGGAAGTGCTGTAGTCTCGCCCTACGCGGCTTGTCTGCAATTAGTTAGCAGTTTTTTTTTTGTTTTTTTTTTTTGTTTTTGTTTTCATGCTTGCTGCATTCCCGGGGTGAATGGTCACACGTACACTCACACGAAGATATCTATCTTCTAAGGACTCGACGAGGGATTTTTTTTTTTTTTTAGTCTGTTAAGTTTCTGAATACAATAGCGTTTCTACCGAGGAAACTATGAAACTAAATGTCTATCCTCTATATATATATTTAATATATATATGTATATATATGTATAATGTAGTGAAATATTTGAGTACAGTATAGTACAGTACTAGAGTTAAGTAAAGTATCTTTTTTTTGGGCGGATACGACTACTCCTCTAAGGCCTCGCTCATGAATCCTCCTCCCTTTTATTTTTTATTTTTTTCTTTTTTTTTCTCTTTTTTGCTTTAAAGTAATTTACTTTAGACTTCCTTAGTCCCATACACATCCACGCACACTACCATCTACAAGTTGAATAATAATGAGATTAGACGACGTAACGTTTTCGCCCGCTTTTCACCAAGTGAATCGAAAGAATTCGTAGACGAAGATGGGACATGCACATCGATCAATAATTAACAATTATTCAATTCCGATAATGTTTCATTTACAATTCCTGAATTAAATTTCACCTATTCAGTCTAGGAAAAAAACCGTCGGAAAGTCGATTTGCTGCAATCGAGTCGCCAGCGAACGCTAGAAACGATAAGTAATTTGGATAATATCCGCGCAGGATATCGAGATTAAATCGAGTTTTATCTCGCTTTCTTATTCTTATCTTGCTCTTTACGTAATGCGAAGCAACCGAATTAGTTTTAGATAATTAATTTTGTTGTGCGACAAAGTAATTCTCATTCGAATGTTAATTAGTTTACAGATTATTGACTTTCGACGCCGCTTTTAAAAGAAAACAATAGTATACAATCTTCCGCATGGGTCGTGCAGAAGATTTCGCTACAGAACAGCTGCGCGAAATTGTTTTTGAAATACTTCCGTCTCCTCTTTTCGCCGGACTTGTCCTTCGGTTTTTAATAACCCGTGTTGCGCTCGTAACGATAGACTGGATTAAAGTGTGTCGGCTTCTAATTTTTATCTCCTCGACATGCGCGACATAATTGTTTTGAGATTATAATGCATGTATTATCTCGCGATAAGTGGTCTTTCTACGCCGAGAGTCCGTCAAGCGAGTCTCCCTCTTCCCGCAGTCACAGAAATTATTAAAGTGGCAGTATGCAGTTCAATTCGACGAAGTTTGATAAACCAGCGTTTCTCAACTTTCGCGTATGTTTGTGTGTGTGTGTGTGTGTGTGCGCGCGCGCGCGCGCGTGTGTGTATGTGTGTGTGGCATCTCGAAATAATTTATATATTTCCACTATTATATTCTGTCTATGCGAAGATCGTATATATATGATTCGATCGTATTTACAGTATTTCGTTAGACGAGACGAGAGAACAATATCGAAGTCTGTATGATAACGAGATTGATATTTACACTCCCGAAGGAACGGTATCTAGCACAAGGCCTGTCCTGGTTTGCGCTCTCGCGAGCGAAACGCCTCTCGTCGTCTCTTTGTCGTCTCGTGCCGAGCGAGACGGAGAAGAGACAAACAGGGAACACAAGAGCTCGAGACTCTCTATTACAAATCAATCATCGCGTAGACACGTATTCGTTGTATCTCTTGCGCTATTTGCGATTAATAATGCAGTTTGTTGTTATCGTTAAGAGAAATTAGGGCGACGACCGCACGATAAAACGTGGACAGGCCCGACTCGGTGAGAGATGCTGCTGCTGCTGCTTTACATAATATTTCACTTAGATTTAGAAGTCGATATAGTTTTTTTTATTTATTTATTTTTTTTTATTTTTTATTTTTTTCGAAGCAGGAGCTTCGGTCGCGCTAAAGATCTATCGAAGATCGCAGTTGAGAAACACTGCAGCGTACAAGATTTTGTATACCATAGCAATCGAGAGAGACTCACCCAGGCTGCCGGTTAATGTAGAGTTAAAATGCCAACAAGAAAATATCTTAGTACTCGTATGTATCTCGCTACCTATTTAAGACATTTCTACTAATAAAAGTTTATAGCACTTTTGTTTATCGACGTAATCCTATATTATCAATGTATGTAACAACGTATGAACAATCAAAGAGAACATCTCTCGTCCCCACCCCAGTCCCTTCCACCCCAGAAAAAAAGTTCCTTTCGCGCCCCACCGCGCCTCGTGTGTGTACATTTCTCTGGCTAGTTCTGGTATTTTTCTCTGATAAAACTGTCGAAGATTTCTCTACAAATTGACCTAGAAATCTGATATTGCTTAAATCAATCAAAGCCCCTCAGAGGCTCGGCAATCCCTCAGCAAGCCGAACTGCTTTCAAAAGCTCTCCCTATTCGCGCGGAATGACGTTTTCTTATCATGGGGGATGCAGGTCGCGATGATGGGCCCTGGCACTTAGAATCGCCTTCAGCTCGGATTCCAGCTGCTTTTTCTCGCGCTCGCTCACCGATTGGCCGCCTACCGCCGGCTGATGAGTCAATCTTGGCGACGGCAGATCCGCCATCGTCCTGGTGTCGCGGTTCTCGTGGCTTCTGGCGCGCCGTATCGGCTTCTTGATAATCGGCAGCGCCGCCTCCTGAGTCTTATCGTCCACAGAACGTCGCAGGGAGAGTGTCGCTTCCTGATTCAGGGTGTACGTTGAACCGCCAGCACCACCACCTCCGCCACCACCGCCGCCACTACCTATAGCCTCCGTCGACCTGGTAATGTCGATAGTTCCAGAACCCCACTCGCGCGACAGCTTTCTGCCGATAGCGCTGAGATGATGCTCGCTGTTCGGCGACAGCAGCGGACTCTTGGACGCCTGATAGCTGCTTGAGTTCGGCGGTCTCAGCGTGGCGAACACCGGGAACGACTGGCCCCGCTTGGCCGGGCTGCGGGAATACCTCGGCGTGGGTACACCACCCGCGGCGGAATCGCGCCGAACCGTCGGCGTGCCGCCGCTAGTCGAGTCGCTCCTAGTGGGCGCCAACGGTCGCAACGTTGCGCTGCTACCGAAGTGAGATCCCAAGCGTGGCGGCGGCGAACCGCCGTCACCGTGGCTCAATCTACGGCCAACCGTCTCCAGCGGGCTTCTCGCGCGTAGATTCGTGTTGCTGAGTGTGAACTCGCGCGGTTTCATTGGCGCGTCGAGGCTCACCGGCGACAGACCGAGGCGAGATGCTGATAAGTTGGTGGAGCTCCTGCTCTTCTCCGATCGCTTAGGACTGCGAGGCATTAGTGGACTCTTGCTACGACTTCTTTCTCTGCCCTTGCCTAATTTCTCATCCTTCTTCGTGGCCTCGGTTTCTTCGGACACCACCTCGATCTTTTCTTCTTGCTGAACTCTGAAAAATTAGAACATGTTAAAAATTGAGACAGTTAAGCAATTTTTGCTTTATCGATTTGATACTCTTCTCACTGTCGTGTCGAAAGTAATTGATTGACAAAAATATGTTAGGTATTAGGAACATAAAAATACAATCAATATATTCATATAATATTCTCACCTTCGAATTTCTTGAATCATCTCGAAGAACTGCGCTTTACTTTTACGTCTACGACGTTGTTCATGTTCCTTCTGGAACATGGAAACGTTGTGGGTATTTGGAAACTACAATCAATATTTTTTATGTTTTATAAGTTCATGAACATAAAATCTTGAAGCAAATAAATTTTCGCGTTATACAATTCAATTTCCATTATCAAGATTTGTATGTTCGCGAACTTGAGATCAGATATACATAAAGAAAACGCACTCGTTTAACGCTCTTCTGGAAGAGTGACGCGATTTGACCCTGTCGTACTGTGTGCACCAGTTCACGAGCGGCGTGATGCGGCGAAACCAGTTCCACGCAGTTGATGAACCTGTACAACTTCTGCGAGAAGAACATGACGTTGCGGCTGCGCCAGATGGAGTCCTCCGGCCTGTGCCGTAGCCGCGGCAACGTGTACTTGTAGAACAGATGTTCTCCCGCCAATATGATAGTGCCTAGCACGACGCCCATCCCAAGTAAACAAAACACCCCGGCTACGGACGCCACTCCCAAAGGCCTGGGTTGACCACCAGGTTCGGGCTCGAGACCTGCTTGCAAGCCTTGTCGTCCCCCAAGACACGGCAGATCACCGTACCTGAAATTAGTTCGGCCTGTTTAAAAGTAACCGCCTGCGCCTTTCAGATTTTAATTAATTTTTTTTCTCAAAGAGAGTGGAGATTTCTGTTTAGCGATGACATCTTATCGATTTATGATAATATGTAAAATGTAAACAGCGGTCTGTTCTTGAAAAGATCTAAATAACTGTAAACAGGTCATTGTGAATCGCAGATGTTTGTACAATGATACAAGAAGGTAGATATAATGCAACGAGGTTCGTGATATTCCACGTGACGAAACTTTATTTACCACTTAACGTGTTTCAGTCTTCAATATAATTATATACGCTCCCGTTATGGCGCAAATAAAAAGAAAGTTTGCGCGTAAACCAATATTGATTATCCAATTTTTGTGCGCTTATTTTGCGCAACGCTTACCATTTTTCCTGCAGAATATCGAGCAGACCGTTGCTCGTGTAATTCGCTATAATTTTAGATATGCTCTCCTTCAGAGGATGTCCCTTCGTGAGCGCGATCGCGTAAGTATCTTCGTTGATGGAGTCGCCGATCTTCTGCAAACGGCATCCGTCGTCGGTCGCTCGGTAATAATCCAAGATCGGCGTGTCCGCGATTAGAATGTCCAGACTACCGTTCCTCAATCTTTCCACACCTTCGGCGACATCCGACAGAGAAAATCGGGCCATGTGGGACCACAGTTGCGGATTCGCTCTTTGCACATAGTATTCGGCCGCGGACGCTCTCGGCGCACCGACTCTCTGCGACAGCAACTGTAATTTAACGCGCTCATATAAGTCTTAAGTCTGAAAATTAGGAAGATAAATATATGGTTTTTTGCATTAAAGTTTCTTTTAAAATTGTTTTCATCATGAAGAATGAATAATTGGCGCTTAAGAAAAACTTAAAATAATAATTAAAAGTAGAAAGAGAGAGAGAGAAAGAGAGAGAAAAAGAGCTAATTATAAACATTAGAAACTTCTTAATAAAATTTTTAATAAGATTCTTAATGAGATTCTTAATGAGATTCTCAATAAATATCTTTTGCATCTCTTCTTTGTATCGCCTTCGACAAATTTGTGTGTTTGCTCATGTAAGAAAGAAGTAATTGAGATACTTACGCTCTTATCATGATAATTGCCAACTGCAGAATGAAAAAAGAGACCAGCAATAAGGGCAGCGATATTGGCCGTGTACGAGGCCACGAAGATAACGGAGAAGCCGCCCCAGATATTGATGAGGAACTTATTAGGCCAAGATTTTGGCGCCTTGAAGGCCACCAAGTGACCGCACAGAAGACCCCACATCACCCACAGCGCGGACGCGATGGAGAAGTTCTTGCTGCGCTGTCTGCCCCAGGGATTCAGTCCGAACGGGCTGAACCATTCGTAAAGCGCTACGGCAATCGCGGTGAAGTTCAGCGACGTGAACACGGCAATCCACAGTTCCGTGCTGAACGGGAACAGAAACGCGAACAGTGGTATCTCTGAGCGAAGCTTTGGCGCCGTGAGAAAGCTCACGCCGCTGAAGTAATACGGTGTGGTGAAATCCACCACTTCGGCGCGATGAGCGGACACGCTGAGAGGTGCGAACGCGAGCTGCGCCCGTCCGGACACCAGTTCTCCCATCACGCCGTTCCAAGTGCCGCTGCGGCCGTTTCGTTTGCCGAACAACCCATCCTCGGCCAGATACAGGTCGAAACGGAAACCGAGCTCGCGCGCCACCAGCGCCAACAAGTCCATACTCAGGCCATAACAGCACATCACAGTATCGCCCTGCCGACAACTGAGACCGCGCAGGCAGAAACCCTCCTGTAGATTCGTGACCATGGTGAAGGGCGACGCCAGCGCGGTGACGATGCGATAAATCGGCATGCCGATCTTTTCACCGCCCTGCTCGAGATACGCCGGCATGATACCGCCGCCCGGCCAAATTATGGTATCCAGACGGACTTCCCTGCCACCCTTGATAGTGCCGACCTTGGTCCACCTGTAAAACATTAATGACATCAGATTGTCTAATAGTTTTTGCCGTTTAATAGTAGATATAAGTATTTTTTGATTGTGTTCTCAACCTCAGTTGAGTCTTGTTCCCGGGAAATCTGATAGCCTGCAGATTTAGCAGCTGGAACTCCGCCTTATCCCGAGAGAGTTGTCCCATAAATCCCCTCAGTTTGCTTGTCAGGGTCGCGGAAACATTCTGTCGCACGTCGCTTGTCATAAACTTAGCCTTGCGATCCGGAAAGCAATCTGGAATAAAGTGTTCCCTAAGCTGCGGTTCGCGCAATCGGCTCAGTCTGCTTTTCAACTCCACGAAGGTCGCGTCCAGCGCCTGCGAGGTTTCCCGCAGCATTCGAGACAGTATGGTGTCGCCGCCCATGATCTTAATGCCGGACGGTCTCAGCGCGAGCATGCCGACCGGCATAAAGTTCTTGGAATTGAGCTCCCGATCATTCGTGAATCTCGTATCTTCCTCGTCGTCGAAGTTGAAGCTACGGTCTTCTCGCTTGCTCACAATCTTTTCGCCCCGCCACCTGTATTCCTGCAGCCGATGTATGTCGTCGGTCAGGCTCGGCAGCGAGTTCAGCGGCGGCACCAGCGGCTGATCGTCGGTCACCACGAGATTCGTCGCTCGCGGCGGCAAGTTCTCGTTCGGGTTAGCAATCGCGGCGGTTCGCGAACTGTGAATAATGCTGGGCGAGTTGATGATGTTGGGCTCGTTCGGTCGCAGCTCAGCCTTGAGATCCAGCCACAACCACAGAAATCTACCCGCGAGCATTTCGAACTTGTCGGCCGCGCTGAGAATCTTTCGGGCGTTGTTCAGGTCGCAGGCCATTACCACAACCCCGCCGCTACCACCCTCCTCGGCTACTCTTCTTAATCTCAGTCTCAACGTTTTCTCGTTCGTCGGCAGATGTATAATCGCGCGAGGCGTTAACGTCGGTTGATTCGTTTGCAAAAAGTGCGTCAAGGGTAGCAGGGTGGTGTCAATTAGAAGAGTGAACGCGTGCCAATTAGCCCGATGCATTAAAGCGGCTGCTGCTGCTCCGACCTCTCTGGAGCTTGAACCTATGCGGTTTTCGAACCGCCCAAAATTTCCCTGTAAGAACGAATTCATTTTCTTTCTTTGTATATTTTCATTAAAAAAACATTATACGTTTTTTAAAACATATATATTATACAAATATACGTGTGTATAATTGCGATAAATTATATATCAATTTTTTTTTCATTACCTGGCGAAGAAAATCTTTGTGCGTGAACGGTAACCACAGAGCCGGAAGGTTCAAGGCGGCGGCAGCTGTGACGAGAAATCTGGCTGCCGATCCTCCCCCTATAATAAGGCTTAGTACTGTCTTTCCGCCTTCGATGTCTGTACAAAATTTGTTTAACAGTGATAAGGGATATTGCAAGGAATCTGTCATGGGTGTCATCCTTGCTTCTATATACGATACATCCATGTCCGCGTGTAAAGATTCCAGTCTCGCTTCCTCCCATGCTTTCTGTACGTCTGTCTTGAAAGGAGTCTGAGGCTGAGTTAAACATACCACTATCCGCCACGATGAATAAGACGATCTGAGTCTGGCTTTCGCCGCTCTCAACGATTTGGCGTCCGCAGTGCCGGACACTGACACAGAAGCTCCTAACAAGAGGAGGATTACAACTCTCGAGTAGGAGCTAGGCATCTTCCTTCACTTTCCTTATATCCTCCTTCTTCCTCTTTCTTTCTACTTAGCTTTTGTGACGTACATTGTCGAAATGTGGATTCGATCTGTAAAAATATATAAAATTTTGCTGCTACATACCGAACACGTTGCGGATGTACAAGTCGTGTTTTGCGTTAATATTATTTTGTTTCGTTGTTTATAGCAATAGAACACCGTATGCACAAACAATGAGTTTGTATTTTAAAATAATTTTTTAAATTGATTTCTCTCTCAGTTTTTGAATTATTTTCTCTCTTCGAAAACAAGCGAATGTTTTTTCTTTTTCCCCACTTCTCTCTCTCTCTCTCCTCCCAGAAAAAACACACAGGAAATTTATATAATTGACACCAATTCGAAGAGAGAACTCTCAAACCCAATAAATTCCCTGTCAATATCTTTCTCTCTGTCTCTCTCTCTCTTTCTTTCAAAAGCACATATCACACATGTTTAAGTAAAGCACTCTTACGTTACTTGCTGAGAGCATTTCAACCTCCTAGGGGTGGTTACCCTGTTCCACTTTTTTTTTCTCTCGCAAGTGTCAAGATAAATTTTTTTTAGCACAAACGCACGAGCACACATTTCGCGTCGTTTCGCGTGAACACATCGGGAGAAAGATTCTTGGTCACATTTTTTTTTTTTAGGAAACGATCCGCGTATACGCGTTTCGTGCAATGTACAAAACAGAGACGACCTTACCTCTTGGCGGAAGGGATGGAAGGTCGCGCGTCTGGTGGGGGTTTAAGAAGAGCAGAGAAGCAGGGATTGCTTTTCTGCCGTCGCCGCATAATAGCCGTCGTCGATCGGGTTTAACCGTGTCGATCGTCGCGAGACAAATCCGCCAATCGGTCGGAATACACGGGACGAGCGCAGCCACCCTCGTCATTCGTCCACCCCCGGACGATCTACCCCGTGCGTAACGGCCATTTTCGCGAGCAGCCCCTCCCTTTAAACTTCACCCCTGTAGCATCCTGTGGTCCACACGAGCGCGCTCGTGGCAAGTCCTCATGTATTGCGCCTGTCTCTCTATCATCCCCGCGTGTGTGCGTGTGGCGGTGTCCGTGTGTGTATCGGCGGCATCCCGACAATGCCACCAACACTCGCGGATCTCGCTGACGCCCGTTATAAATGTCTTCGCAGCGTTCTATGAATTAAAAAAAGAGCGGGTTTTCCCCGAGCTCCTCCTAAATACGGAGGTGTCCCGGAAGCCGTGACCTGATTTCGATTGCGGACCCTTGGGGCAATTCGTATCCTTCTTGAGAGAGATGAATAGAGGAGCCGAGTTGTAAGAGATTGATGACTATAAATTATGCAAGAGCTGGAAATGTAAATCAAGACCTGAGAAATTCGACTCGATTACGCACTTGAATTATATGCATTTATCGTTCAAAATAAATAAAAGAAAAAGCTATTTCAGTTTTGTGTGTGATAACGCTCTAATAAATTTCCAAGAGAGATAAGTCTCTTTTCTTTTAAAATATCGGAACGAATAATACAATTGCATTTTCTATGTAAATAAAGTTAAGAAGCTCTGCGCAAATTGCTTTTAGACTGCTATTAAGTATGCAAAATCGTATATATATATATATTATAAATACACTCTTATCTCAGTTTATTCAATTCAGATTCTCACTCTTTTCATTCCTTAGAACTTTAATTCGAAATTTTAATTACAAATTGATATTTAATGTGTTAAAACATTGCGAGATAATCTTCTTCGAAATGTTATTGGGGAAAACTTACCTCGAAATTAATCAAAGAATTCGTCCGTTAAAAGTTTTTCTTCAAATAGTTTTGAAAAATGACATTCCGTTGAAAGAAAAATGTTACAGGCGTCGTGCGGACTCGAAATGGTAAGTGATGATGACAGGTTTTCTTTTTTTTTTTTTTTTTTGGCCGGAAAATAGCTTACTATATTTAGGATCTTTGTTTAAATTTTTACATTCGCATTTATATATACATATACATTATGCCGTCCTGCCATAATTGGGAGCGTTTTAACTAAGTTTACAAGGCGTTGAAACATTGAAGACACGCGTTCTCGAAGCATCGCTCTGCCGATTTCTGTTATTGCCTCTGAGGACTTTGTTCCTCTTTCGCACTCTTGTCTTTCTCCGTCTCACTTGTTTCTACAGCTAAAAAATAACGTTTTCGGAATGTAATTATGCGGTTATTTCACATGGATGACGAGATCTCCACTTTTTTTTTTTTTTTACGTCCCTCTTTTCCACTAGGAACTAACTTAGTTACAGAGATAAGGTCTTGATAACAGTTAATGATCATTAAAATTAGCTAAATAGATTTTGTTGGGATGCATCATTCTCGAACGTGCTCCACGCATTGTTTAATTCCATAAAAATCAACTTTGCTATATTTTCGTTTGCCGTGCCTGCTTGCTGCAACACAGAAATGCGTTCACATTTGTTTCAATCATGTTAATTTCTTTAATTTAAATAATATGAAATAATTATTCGTTGTTTTATCTTAATAAAGAAAAAAATAATAGACATAAAAAAGATAATTTAAGTACCTTGTCCGGATGCACAGCCAAACAGGCTTTTCTATACGCCTTTTTCACATCCGCCGCTGTGACCAGTTGGTGCATCTCGCAACGTTGCCATCTCTCAGCTTCCGGCCAGAGAACCGTGTGCAGAGAACAGAGCAATGCTCGTAGATTACCTTTTTTACCCTCCGTCCATTCGGCTATTTTTAGCCTGTCAGGATCCATCGTCTTGGCTGCCTCCACCTTTCGCATCTGATTTATTGTCTTCGGACTGTCCTTCTCGGCCTTACGTGAACTAAAGAAGTTGTAGCCTTGACTGCCAAGAAGATCCTCGAACGCATCACCAGTTGTCTTCTCTTTCGGTTTACCACCGAACACGTCCGACGTAGCGCCGCTGATGTTGTAACCATTGGTTGCCGTGTTGGATTTGTGCATCGTATTCGGGCTAGAGTGGATCGGCGTGCTCGCGGGTGCCGGACTCGATGACTGCGGGGTGTTCGAGTTTTTCGGCGTCCCGTTCCAGCTACCTGCAAGACCAGCACCCAGCGAACCAGCCAGATTAGCAAACGGATCTTTGCTGGCCTGAGTCTGAGCGGCAAAGTTTGGCACGCTTGCATTTCGCGGAAAGTTTTCTTCGGAATTCGGGCTTTTTGCAGGATTTGCCGTGCCTGTTGCAAAACCACCGAGAAGATTATTACCCAGCGGGTCGAACAGCAGATCATTGACTTCCTTTGCGTTGCTCGGTGTTGTCTGACTCTGTCCGAACAAAAAGTCGTTCAGATTATTGTTGCTGGTAGCGTTGCTCCTCGTAGAATTGTTGTTTCCAAACAGTAAGTCACCCGCGGCGCTGTTATTAATTAAGGGTATAGAGTTGGCGGCTTCGGTCTGCGGCGCCGACATGCCAAAGCCACCTAAGAGATCGCTTTCGTTCTGACTAGAACTAGAGAAGATATCTAATTCTGGATTTGCCGCAGGAGCGGCGCGAGTATTTGAGGTATTACTGGTATTTTCCGGCATGCCAAGATTCAACAAATCGGCCTCCTGAAAGCTGATCTCTTCATTCTTGGTTGTCTCTTCTTCTTCTTTTTCTTCTTCTTCTTCTTTTTGATTTTCCGATTGCTGAAGTACTGGTTCCGGTTGCGAAACTTCTTCGGTTTCGTGCGACGGTGAGTTGTGAGTCTGTGAAACAATGTCACTGCGTGAATAAAAATATTTAATGAAAAACTTAATTCTATATAAAAAAAAAAGAAAAACACCAAGAGTTTTACCTCTTCCGAACACGGTGTAGTCCTAAAGTTCTCCAAAGTCTCCTCCATTTCTAACGTTGAGCCGAACAACGGATCCGGCATCGGTTTAACACACGTTTCCACTTCCCACGGTGCTGGTACTCTCGACAATTTTGAATTCTCCTCGCCTATCATGACGTTAACTACGACGCGGAACTTGCCGCCAATCTCAGGCGCGTCATCCAGATCGCGCTTCTCGAACGTTAGAGCGCTCTCGGTGATGGGCACGTAGCCGGTGTGGAATTGCAGCGAACAGATTTTAATGCCAATCACACGACCCAGTTGCTGTCTAGCGTGATAGATCACCATGGTAACGTCACCGCGCACGGCCGCGTCTCCTAGTATCAGGCAGACCTTGCCTTCCATCATTCCGAACAGCTTCATCTCTTCGTAACCAGCTTTTTTTGTCGTAAAGACCAAAGCGCCGTTACTATAAATCTCTATATAGGGCCGGCAACCGTCTTTCGCTCTGGTAAATAACGGCACCGGTTGTATGATGACGGACCGAAGGACCAACGGCTTGGTATGCGGAGGTCGGCCGCCGCTCAACATACTCATATAATTAATACTACGTAATTCCGAAGGCTGTAAATGTGGCGGCTGACAGCGTCTCGTCGTGAAGAGAGCAATTGCCTCGTCGGGAGTGGTCAGAGCTCTGCAGTAAATCAGCAAAGCGCATACTATTGTAGCGCTTGCCCGATATCCATCCTGAAAAATAATCGATCAAGATAAGTGTTTGGCTCTTATTGCTTATTCGATCGTGCAATTTGAATCGGGATACACTCACACCACAATAAAGCACCACGACGTGGCTGAAGTCGGCATTGAGATACTGATACATATCCTGACAGATCTGAAATAGAGTAAATAGCATAGGCGCGTTTGACTCTGAGGTGGCATAAGCAAACGAACAGTCGATGTGCCTGCCAGGCAATCTCGTGACGTTCGGCCGACCGCGGGACAAGTTGTACAACTGGATCTTTGCCGGCGGCGGATGGCGCGCTTGCAAGAAAGCTCTAACATCCTCCACGTGATTCGCTCGATACGCGGATTCAATTCCGTCGGCCGGATACGGCATGATAAGTATACGTGATGTCAGATAGCTCGCGTCCAGTTCCGTTCTGGCCATGCTCTGTTGAACAGTGTGCATGACCTTGCTGGAAGTATCCTTGAGGTTGCGCAAAATGCTGCCTGCGCCACCTTTCAACGAGTTGAATAGGCCCGCTGTACCCTGATTTGCCGGGAGTTTAGACACCGCCGTCGTCTGCATGGGTGCCGGTCTCGGCGGCGGCATCGCTACCGGCGGGGTGGGACGAGGAGGCGGTGTCGGTGTATTTGGTTGCTGTGACGGCGGTGGCGGTGGCGTTGGACGCGGAGGTGGCGACGGTTTGACATCAACTTCGACTCGCGGTGGTTCTCTGGGATCGAAGTCGTTGGACTCGGCGATCGCAGCTAAACGTTCCAGGAGCTGTGCCGTTGTAGTTCTCTGTATGGGCGAGACATGTAGACATCCCTTTACCAGATCATACATACACGCATACCGCGGATTGGGCGGAAGCGGTGCGTATTTGCCATTCACGATTGCCAGTTTGTTACCTGCAACACATTTTAGAGAATATTTTAGTTTTTTTCATGTAATAAAACTCTACATAGTAAAATTCGTAGTTCTGAAAATTTTTATTGTGTGTGTGTCATATTTAACTTGATTGTTCAACATATCTCACGATCGCTTTACCTTCGGGAAAAGGATGTCGCAATGTAATCAAGGCATACAATATACATCCCAAAGCCCAACAGTCCACCGGAGGCCCTATAGGTTCATTGTTCCACGTGTCCATCATCTCAGGAGCACGATACATAGGGGTCGTGTACTTGGCCATCTGATCCTCCAGAGTAGCGCGTTTCTGTGCATTCCATGACGGATTCGGTAGTATCTGTTGAGTGGATGTGCTACCGAAGTCGCAGAGTTTCACGAGGCCGTCTTTTCCGATCAGAAAGTTCTCCAGCTTGATGTCACGATGAACGAAAGGTTCCGGTTGCTGACTGTGCATGTGATGCACAGCTCTTGTTGCTTGATAGGCTATCTTGCACACCTGAGCGAGGGTAAGCGTGTTTGCGGACACGCTTCTGAGTATATCTGCGAGAGTGCCACCGGGACACAGTTCGGTAACGACCAAGTACTCGTATCCCTTACGATCTTCTCGCTCCAGTCGTTGGGCGTATAAAAACTGAATAATATTCGGGTGACCTGACAATTTCTTGAGCGTTTCGATCTCCTGTATAATTGTTTTATTCGCGTCTTCGTCGGCAGCAATAAGTCTCTAACGATAGAAGATAAACAAAAATTTTTTTAGAATACGCACCAGGTTGCAGAGGAGAAGGCCTGAAGCGATCTACTTACTTTAAGCGCATATTCTTTCCCCGTAGCAACATCTTCAACCGCAAACACCAGTGCCCATCCACCTGTTGATACGATGTTTGCCACATATTATCTAAATGTTAATAACACGACACATAATTTGATTATAAAAACTATACATTTCTCACTCAAGTTGTTGTCGTGTGCGTAAAAAAATCTTACTATATGCGCAACGCAACAATGTATAATTAAATATGTTAAAACTCAGCTCGCACACATGTTTCAGATGTTACATACATAATTACTTTCTTTTATAATTACTTTCTAAATAATCAATGTATTTATAATTAAGATTTTAATTAATCATTCTAATATAAATCAACTAAATAAATTTTAGCTAATTATAACAATTGCACACATGTTTGCTTTTCACAGTGATTTAACTTCAATGAAAACATATTACCTTATATATATTATAACAAAGACAAGATCTTATTTTGTGCAATTGTAAACAAATAGAGGAAGAAAAATAGAGGAAGTAAGACAATGCTTTAAAAATTTCTGAATTGACTTATCAGTCAATTCTTTGTATCAGCATAAATTTTTGATAAGATATTGAAACACTTATTGGAAAAAAACACGTATATTACACATATATATTTCACACATTCTTCTAATACCCAGAATTTATCAAAACAGAAAATAAATGATAGAAGATAAAAAATATCATTGTGTATCAACATGTACACAATGTCAAGTTATATTTAGAAATATTTGAGATCTTTCTTTTCCGCTTTGTGTTCACAAAGAACCATAAAAAGTAAAACCATAAAAACTCGTAACACAATTGTTACAAAATTATACAACAAATTTAAACAACAGACAACGCTGTAGACTTGACAATTTTAACAGCGCGTCAAATAAAACGCGAGCGAACAGAGAAAGAGAAAACAATGCGCATTAACACGTCAGACGTGTATAAATGACCAGACAACAGCATGCTTGGCACGTTTGGCTGTGTGTCAAAATACACATGGATGTGTTTTTGACAGATGACGTATATGCTATATACGTTTTTTTTTTTTTTTTTTTTTTTTTTTTTTTTGTGTTTTCCGTGAACAGTGAGACACGTTGTTAGCTTTGCGCGACGCGGGAAAACAAAAAGCACGCAGTTTCATCACGATCGACGTTATCGGCTTTTAATCGCACAATCAGCGGTAGGAGGTGTCGCCGCTGCGGGACCGAGAGATTTGACAGACGGTTGAAAGTTGAACCAGCCGGGAGATAGACTCACCCTCGGCGATCAGTCGTGTCACCCTCAGCTTCACATTGTTGATGTCCAGTGTCTGGCCGACATACTCGTTGCCGCCGCCGGTGCCGCCGTTCAGGTACCCGAACGCGGACCTCAGGTAGTCCGACATATTTCCCTGGACGTTTCCTTGTGGGTACCCGCCAGACGGCCCCGCTTTCACAGTCGCGTTGCGGACAGCCGATGACGTTCGGCCATATTGGCGCGGAGATACCGTAGGCGCGCGCAGCCAGGCCTGTATCAGCTGACTGTCAATCGTCTCGGTGCCCAACTTCAGGCGCCTCGCTTTGGCGCTTAGACAAAGTTGACTTACTCAATCAATTTGTATTAATATATTAATTATTAAATGTACAATGTACGATAAACATATTGTGTCAAGTATAAATTAATGGAAATGATTGGTAATCGTTATAAGTAATATGAGCAACTTAAAGATAATTATTGATTGTTATTATGTACATGTGTACAATGAATATAAGTAGAAAATATGTATATATAATTTTATATGTGATGTGGAGACTTTGTGCATAGTATATTATAATGTACAATAATATATTAGAAAATAAAATAAACTTTTAATATATATTAGAGAGTATATGTTATATATAATATAATGCACAAAATAATAACAATTTCTCTTCAAGTTCATTTGATTTAGAAAATACTTACCGAGAAAAGATTTTTGCAACATTCTCTATCATTAAAAAGAAAAAACGTGTGGATGCCTTGTTCGCGTATTACCCAACCGCAACGCTGATTGCAAATTGTGAAATCATTATCCTCATGGTTCCAGAATCACTGACGCGTGTTTGAGTTTTCTATCCTGCCCCACTTGTTTACGTGGCGTGTATGCAATTGGGGGGTCAATTCTGTATTAATAAGCAATGTAGTGAAAATTAAAAAAGTGAGCGAATTGTATTATTTTTATTTGTGTAAAGAACAAAGAAAGTCATAGAAACGCTAGTCAATGACGAGAGAAACAAATTGAGATGTTTGTCTTTCAGATTTCCTGGGCGGAAATAATAAAACGCGGT